>ML109703.1:13002-63006 GCA_003697995.1 Taxidea taxus jeffersonii | reverse complement strand
CTCCCAAAGAACAAATAATCCAATCAAGAAATGGACAGGGAACATGAACAGACATTTCTGCAAAGAAGACATCCAGGTGGCCAAAAGACAGGTGAAAAAGTGCTCCACATCACTAGGGGTCAGGGAACTACAAATCAAAACCACAATGAGATACCACCTCACACCAGTCAGAATGGAGAAAATTACAAGTCAGGAAATGACAGATGTTGGCAAGGATGCGGAGAAATGGGAATGCTCCTACACTGTTGGTGGGAATGCAAGCTGGTATAGCCACACTGGAAAACAGCATGGAGGTTCCTCAAAAAGTTGAAAATAGAGCTACCCTATGTCCCAGCAATTGCACTACTGGGTATTTACCCAAAAGATACAAATGTAGTGATCCGAAGGGGCATGTGCACCCAAATGTTTATAGCAGCAATGTCCACAATAGCCAAACTACGGAAAGAACCTAGGTGGCCATCAACAGATGAATGGATAAAAAAGATGTGATATATATATATACACACACACACACACACATTATATATATATATATATATATATATATATATATATATATATATAATGGAATTCTATGCAGCCATCAAAAGAAATGAAATCTTGTCATTTGTGACGGTGTGGATGGAACTAGAGGGTATTATGCTTAGTGAAATAAGTCAATCGGAAAAAGACAATTATCATATGATCTCCCTGATATGAGGAAGTTGAGAGGCAACATGGGGTTTTGGGAGGGTAGGAAAGGAATAAATGAACGAGATGGGATCGGGAGGGAGACAAACCATAAGAGACTGTTAATCTCACAAAACAAAGGTTTGCTAGGGGTATGGGGTTAGGGAGACGGTGGTTGGGTTATGGGCATTGGGGAAGATATGTGTTATGGTGAATGCTGTGAAGTGTGTAAACCTGGTGATTCACAGACCTGTACCCCTGGGGCTAATAGTACATTATATTTTATTCAATAAATAATGAATAACTAAATAAGAAAATAAAGAAGCATCATATTTAAGATCTGCACATCTAAACTCATCACCTCTTAAACTTACCTTTTCTCCAGTAATCTCTTTTTATTGTAATATAGTATTCTGTCTACCCAGTTGCTTAACATGAGAGGCATTCATTTGATTGTGGCACTTCTCTGTCTGCAAGTTTCCAATGTCTTCCACTTCCTTTTAGGAGAAAGTCTATACTTCTAAACCTGAAGTGCCATCATGGTCTGGTCCCTTCTCCCCTCTCCAACCTTGCCTATTAAACTAGTATCCTTTACCTTCTATAATCCAGAAACTATCATTGAATTTATTTCAGTCCCTTGATAGTCCCATGTTATCCTCATCTAAATGTTTAAATATGCTCCTACTAGAGGGGAGGACAGGAATATGTATCTCCACTCTGTGTGATCAGTATCTTAGGGATGGGGAAGACATGTCTGTGTTACAATTTTATCCCTATCCCCAAGGCAGGGTTTGGCATTGAGTAGGCATGTAGTATAAAGACTAGACAGACACACTCAGATTTGTTATCAGTTACTCTGTTCTGGATTTTCTAGCCATAAAAGTTTCTCTTCTTGTTGTTACTGTAATGTTTGCTTGTTTGTTTTATGGCAGACTGACTAATTTTCCAATATGCATGTAGGATATTAAAGCAGCTCAAGAAAGAGCAGGTACACAATTTATTACAACCATGTACTGAAAAATCTCTGTGTTTTGATGAATAAATACATTTTTTTTTTCTTTTTATAGGATCAGAGTCTCAAGCAGTAGCCATGGCTTTCTTTATGGTAGAAGAGTCACTTTCCCAATGAAAGCTATTGGGAAGGCTGGTTACCCTTCAGGGTTACCACCTGAGGAATGCAAACTGGGGCAGTCACTCTGGAAAACAGTATGGATGTTCCTCAAAAAGTTAAAAATAGAACTACCTTATGACTGAGCAGTTGCACTACTAGGTATTTACTCAAGGGATACAAAAATACTGATCTGAAGAGGCACAAGCCCTCTGATGTTTATCTAGCAACATTATCAACAACAACCAAATTATGCGAACAGCCCAAATGTCCATCAACTGATGAATGGATAAAGAAGCTGTGGTCTATATGCACAATGAATTATTACATTATTACAGAATGAAATTTTGTCATTTGCAATCTTGTGGGTGTATCTAAAGTATATTATGCTAAGAAAAATAAGTTAGAGAAAGACAAATACCATACAATTTCACTCAAATATAGAATTTAAGAAATAAAACTTGGAGATAGGAAAAAAAGAGGCAAAACCGGAAACATACTCTTAACTAATGGGAACAAACTGAGGGTTACTGGAGGGTAGGTGAGTGAGGGATGGGCTTAATGGGTGATGGGTATTATTTTTTAAAAATCAGTATTTTTTTGCATTTATTTATTTGACAGACAGAGATCACAAGTAGGCAGAGAGGCAGAGAGAGAGAGAGGGGGGAGCAGGCTCCCCGCTGAGCAGGGAGCCCAATGTGGGGCTCAATCCCAGGATCCTGAGATCATGACCTGAGCCAAAGGCAGAGGCTTAATCCACTGAGGCACCCAGGTGCCCCAAGGAGGGCACTTATGATGAGCACTGGGTGTTACATGTAAGTGATGAATCACTAAATTCTACACCTGAAACCAACATTACACTATACGTTAACTAACTAGAATTTAAATAAAAACCTGAAACAACAAAGTTACCACCATGGACCACTGTTTCTAACTATTGTTACAAATATGAGTGAAGTATGTAGGTTATTTATGCCCAAGTTATGGTATACCTGGACAGGAAAAGTTATATTTTCTTTCTTTCCTTTTTGTTTTTAAAGATTCATCCATTTATTTGAGAAAGAGAGATGAGTGGGGGGAGGTACGGAGAGAGAAAATCTTCAAGCAGACTCCCCACTGAGGACAGAGCCCCATGCTCCCACAGCCCATGAGATCATGACCTGAGACAAAATCGAGCCAGATGCTCAACTAACAGCCACCCAGGCACCCTAGGAAAAGTTATATTTTCAATGATTTCATATATATATTGCAAAAATATTTTGTCATTTCCCCCACTTATCTGAACTGTTAGGTTTTTTGTTTGACAATGTAATTTTAAAATTTAAAATAGGCTAAAAACAAAGAAAAATGCTAACATTTTCATTTTCATATTTATTGCTTTAAATTGATGTTACTAATCCTATGAATTTCAAACCTTATTGTATTACTTTATAACAGTCATTTTTAGCTAAATGCTTCCGATTTTTTTTTAAAGATTTTATTTATTTATTTGACAAACAGAGATCACAAGTAGGCAGAGAGAGAGAGAGAGGCAAGCTCCCCACCAAGCAGAGAGCCCGATGCAGGGCTCAATCCCAGGACCTTGGAACCATGACCCGAGCTGAAGGCAGAGGCTTTAACCCACTGAACCACCCAGGCACCCCAATGCTTCCGATTTTTAACAACACAGATTTTATATTCAATGGTAATAATATGGTAATTATGGCAAATTAATTTTATATCAAAGGTAATAATAAAACTACCCAACATTTTTATTAGTTTAGGTGGTTGAGATGCTTGACTGCAATGTAAACAACATAAATCTAACCAGAATAAATAAAATGCAAATGATAAATTGAGGGTTTTGGAGGGGAGGAGGTGAGGAATTGGGTGAGCCTGGTGGTGGGTATTATGGAGGGCATGTATTGCATGGTATGGTGCATAAACAATGAATTTTGGAACACTGAAAAGAAATAAAATAAAATAAAATGAAAAAAATGCAAATCAATAGACTCTACTCCAAATCCTATTGAAAAGAGATTTAAAAATTTAAAAAGTAGGGGTGCCTGTGTGGTGCAGTTGCTTAAGCATCTGTCAAACTCTTGGTTTCACATCAGGTCATGATCTCAGGGTCATGAGATAGAGCCCTAGATCAGGCTCTGTGCTTAGCAGGGAGTCTGCTTGAGATTCTCTCTCTTTCTCTGCCCCTCTTCCCCCATCCTGCTCTCTAACACTAAAAATAAATAAATAAATCTTCTAAGAAATTTTTAAAAAGTAGTAGAAATTTGAAAATACAGATTATTTTTTTATTTAAGCATTTTTTAAATTTAAACATATAATGTAACCCCACCACCCTCTCCCAACCCCCCGACCCCCCACCCCCCTCAGTTTGTTTTATGGCATTAAGAGTCTCTTTTGGTCTCTTTTGGTTTGTCTCCCTCCCGATCCCATCTTGTTTCATTTTTTCTTTTCCTACCCCCTTAACCCCCACTCCCATTGCATCTCCACTTCCTCATATCAGGGAGATCATGTGATAGTTGTCTTTCTCCGATTGACTTATTTTGCTAAGCATAATACCCTCTAGTTCCATCCATGCCATCGCAAATGGCAAGATTTCATTTCTTTTGATGGCTGCATAGTGTACTATAGTGTATATATATACCACCTCTTCTTTATCCATTCATCTGTTGATGGACATCTAGATTCTTTCCATAACTTGGCTATTGTGGACATTGCTGCTATAAACATTCGGGTACACGTGCCCCTTCAGATCACTACGTTTGTATCTTTAGGGTAAATACCCAGTAGTGCAAGGAGCTACCTTATGACCCAGATTATTTTTTTTTAAAGGAAGGCAAAACAAGAAAGGCAAAAGGACCTAAAAAATAGAGAAAATTAAAGACAGATAAAAGGGTATCTAATCCACATAACAACAACTATGGTAATACACAGAGGTGACTGTATCTATTTAATAAACTATGGCAGTGGCACAAAGTCCAGCCAAATGCAATAGTGTCTAATGAAGCTTGTTATTAAGTAATGATGAAAACTTTTGATGATACTGCGGTTAGTATGAACAGATTTATAACTTCACACAATTCAACCATTGACTGGTGATGGACAATTCTATTAAATTTAATTCTGTATATAAAATTTAAGGATTCCGTGGTTGGATGTATAAAAACAAGCTTTTGATGTGAATAAAACAGCTCAATGTTTTGAAGATCCACACATTACCAGCTTACCTACTTACTAAATAACCTTACCAAAGTTAATTCTGTTTCCTGGGTCTGTAATGGTGAGCTCTTAAAGCATGTTGATAATATACTTGCCTAAATTGTGGGAATGTGTGAAATACCATTTATTTTATATCTGAAAAGAGTTTAGTTCATTTTAGTGAAGATGTTATAATTAGGTTATATGCGTAGAATGTTGCAATAACAACTGTTCTCGTCCCTTCATGGCCTAATTTCATTACCTGTACATTAACTTAGCACACACATAATGTATCTGCACAATAAAAATAACACATTTTTCTAAGTGATATAATATTTTAAAAATATGTAATACCATAAGATTAGTCTTCAGTTCTTCTCTTAAAAGTGATAAATGGCTTGGAAAATTGATCATCCTTTATTTTTGACTCAGATGTTCTTTTAAATCTTCAAATATATTTACAAAGTTATCATGTATCTGTTACAAATACCAAGACTCATCACCTCTCTGGGTGTGCTTCTCTTAGGACAAAAACAAGTTGGCAGAAATAGGTGACAGGCACCCCCACCTCCATAATTTGCTGAAGTAAAAAAATTTATTCTGAGCTAGAGACCAATTTTAATGAGCTACCCATTTGATTTCAATAAATTCACAGAGAAACCTCCCACCAATTCCATTTTATCACCTAAATGATGGACTAATAATCTCCTTTCATATGAAAGGATTACAGAGGAGAGTATGTTTGGCCTAAAGCAGAGATAATTTTAGCAGACAGGGCGACTGATGCTACAATTCTATCCCATCCTGTTCTGCTGGGTGGTCTTTCCCTCCTCCCTCTCTTTGTTCCTTTTATACTTTATTTTTTTCCTGGTTTTTATCGCCTTCCATACTATGTATCAGTCTCTTTATTTGCTTATTATCTGTTTCCTCTCTAATACAGAAGCTTCATAACACAAGGATTTTGCTTGTCTGCTTGACTACCATATCTACAGTTCTGAGGATAGTATCTACCAAACAGTATGCACTTAGTATTTATTAAATTAAAGCTTTCCCTTTATCCTGAGAGTTCTTCTCTCCTTAATTAATAGCCCAAATTACCTATGAGCAGATTTCTTACTGTGCCTGCCAAATTTCAAAAGCAAGCTGGCTACATAATTTGTCAAGCCCAGTGAAAAAAGAAATTGCTTAAAAAGTTCTTAAGAACTTCAAGACAAAGACAGAAGAGCATTATCCCACATGTGGCTACCTGTCAGTGTGGGGCCCAGTGCAACTGCATGGGTTTCACACCTACAAAGTCAGCGCTTTATGTGTGAAATCCTTTATATTTAGACTTTTAATAACAAATAAGGGAAAGAAAATATTCTTTAACATTCCTAGATATAGCATCACTTTTAGATAACTGGCTATAAAAGGAATCAAAATTGGGATACAAGTTTGTTTTAGGGAAGTGTATTAAATGAAACATCAGAAAATAAAAAAAAAAAATTATAGGGAACCTAAGATAGGGTGACATTGCCATTTAGAACACACTTTTTCAAACAAACAAACAAAAAAACCAAATGTATACACCCTCCAAGTTATCAGTTAAATATATGTTACTATTAGCTCTCTATAAAGGTTAATAATACTATACCTCAAAACTACAAACATGGGCTTTGACACAGATTGCTGTGATAGCTAATGGTGGTAGCACCCAGTGGACACCCAGGATTGGTAAAATCAGATATCATTCAAATTGGAGGGGACAAATGTTGAAAGTGGAAAGAACTGCAAAAAAAGACAATCAGTATTCCAAATAAGACTATCTAAGCAGAAGAGGAGACAGAGTTAATCAAGACTCAAAATTGGGGTAATCCAAGGTAAAATGAGACATAATGGATCAAATGAGAAATTTTGGTGCTACTGTCATATTTGCAATTCTGTTGCAGCATCCCTTCTATGAGCACGGTGGCACATCATATAGAGGTGAGCTTAGCAGAGTCAGAATACAAAATTCAACTGTGTACAATTCAGAACCCAGATCTTTCTTGGAGTTTATAGAGTTTACATAATCACAATCCCATAAGTAGTGATCACAGTAATTACATAAGTATATTTAAAGATTTTATTTATTGAGAGAGAGAGGGAGTATGTGCAAGAACAGGGATGGGACAGAGGGAGAGAGAGAAGCAGGCTCCCTGGCTGTGAACTACGTTGGTTCTTGGGGTGAGGGGTGGGGCTCCATCCCAAAACCATGGGATCACGACCTGAGCCAAAGGCAGATGTTTAATTTACTGAGCCACCCAGAGGCCCATAAGTATGTTTAATCTAATGTAAAACTACATATGTTCCAATGGAAAGCCATATTTAAATTAGTTGTGCAATGTCACACTTAAACCCCGGATTTATTCCATTACCCTTAAGTGCTACTCCAACAAAAACCCATTTTGTTCATGCTTCCACCCTAGGGCCATAAATCCCATTCTGTGTGTCCTACTTCTGAATAATCCCAGTATCTAGAATTAGAAAGCATAACTTAAGGACACTATGGAGAACAAGGAGCATTTCCTTTTTGACATGTAAATAAATGCTAACTCTTCATTTTATTTTTTTAAAGATTTTATTTATTTATTTGTTATAGAGAGAGAGAGAGCGAGCACAGGCAGACAGAGTGGTAGGCAGAGGCAGAGGGAGAAGCAGGCTCCCTGCTGAGCAAGGAGCCCGATGTGGGACTCTATCCCAGCCGATGTGGGACTTGATCCCAGGACGCTGGGATCATGACCAGAGCCAAAGGCAGCTGCTTAACCAACTGAGCCACCCAGGTGTCCCTAACTATTCATTTTAAAAAGAAAACACACATTCAGGATAATGTAGGCTTGCCTTCCTATTTCAATATGAAGTTTGTATCTTGTCTATAAGAATAAAAGAATCAAGTGGTATGAAGACATGAATTTATTATGTTTATACCAACTGAATCATCTTATCATATATTCATGATATGTGCTGCTCCTTTGGTTTAGAAGCTTCTCTACCTTAATCTAACAATACTACCTTCCCTACAATACTTAATCCGGACACTTTTTGGTGATTTACTTATTAATGATATCACAGATGAGTAATAGTTATGAATAGCAGTTAGTAGCCAAAGTTAAGAATTTCCCCAAAAGGAAAGTATTTATATGTAGGAAAGGATAAAAGAAGTTCTCACAGCAAAATTACATTTAAAAATAGGTATTTAGAGGTGGGAAAAACAGTTTTCTCAAAGCAATGATCATACAAGAACAGCTGTGGTAACTAGATCTCAGCCAAAACCTTGACAAAATCTCAACCATGTTAGGATATAGCAAAAAGGTGTCAGATTCAACCATTAGTTATCAGAAGATAGGTCTTAATTAAACACTGGGCTCATGCCATCATCATTATGTTGAAAGCAAATTAGGCAGTAGACTTACATCAAAATAATCATAAGACAAAGTAAGAAGTACACCTTCATAAAAATATTCATGTAATTTAGAATTAAGCTCTTTCCAACCTATATATAATTTTGACACTATTTTTCACTTGATTTAGAAATTAAAAATCTAATTTCACAATTAGACACTGAGGTTTGAAGAGAGTGGCGAATCCTCTTGTAAGTGACCCATGCTAGGTCTATGGTTGCATATTTTCTCTTTGAATATTTATGTCACATGTATAGAGGAAAGAAATCAAGAGAAAAAAGTTTGTGTCAATCATTCTTCACCTTTCTCTGTCTCTGTCTCTGTCTCTCTCTCTCTCTCTCTCTCTCTCTCTCGGTCTGATTTAGCAATGGTTTCATCACAGAAATGCTTTTTTTCCCCAACTATCAGAAAACCAGCAAGTTAAAAGAGAGTCTCTTTTCAGTCAGCTCACACTTTTCTCTTAGCTTTCTGACCCTTCACTCAACCTACACCACTGCTCCCTTACATCATGGTCAATGTGGTTCACTCTTCATTGAAACTCTAACTTTTGAGGAAACTAAAGGAGTAACTTGCAGTTATAAGACTCACGGTATCTTACAAACAAAACAATTGGGGAAATGTGGCAAATTAGAATAACGAGGTTGTGGAGAAAGGAGAATCCTCTTATACTGTTGGTGGGATTTCAAACTGGTATAGCCACTCTGGAAAACAGTATGGAGATTCCTCAAGATGTTAAAGAGAGATCTACCCTATGACCCTGCAGTTGCACTACTAGGCACTTACCCCAAAGATATAAATGTAGTGAAAATAAGGGACACATGCACCCCAATGGTCATAGAAGCAAGGTCAACAATAGCCAAACTGTGGAAGGAACTGAGATGCCTTTCAACTGACAAATTGATAAAGAAGGTGTGGTACATAAATACAATGGAACATTACTCAGCCATCAGGAAAGATGAATACCCACCATTTGAATTGACATGGATAGAACTGGAAGGGAATATGCTAAGTGAAATAAATTGAGCAGAAAAAGACAATTATCATATGATTTCACTCATACGTGGAATATAAGGAATAGAACAGAGGATATGGGGAAGGGAGTGAAAACTGAATGGGAAGAAATCAGAGAGGGAGACAAACCATGAGAAACTCTGGGCTCCGGGAAACAAACTGAGGATTACAGAAGCGAGGGGGGTAAGAGGATGGGGTACTGGGTGATGGGTACTAAGGAGGGCATGTGTTGGGCTAAACACTGGGTGTTATATGCAACTAATGAATCATTGAAGACTACAACAAAAACTTGGGATGCTATTATATGCTGGTTAACTGAACATTATAAAGAAAGAAAAAAAAATAAATAGTTATTTAAAAAACTTAACCTTTTAATTTTACTCATCATTTTGTTTTTGAACGTTAACTGTAGTTATTATGAGATGTGTATAAAACAGAACATGTTTCTATCTTCATGTACATTATAATCTTAATGAGAAGGAATGCTACACCATACAATACTGTTTAATAAAAGTAAGAAGGCAAAATAATAAAAGTAAGGGGAAAAAAAAAAGTACTCAAATGACTGTCTTCTCTACCAGAATATAAACTTCACATGGGTAGGAATTTGGGACTTATTCATTCTTGAATCCTTGCATCCTAGACCAGCATTAAAACAGAAACACACACACACACACACACACATACACACACACACACACACAGAATAAATTATTTGTCACAGAAAACAAATCCCATATTAAAATAAATATCACCAAGAACTGCAGTACTCAGGAAAACAATAATCATGATCATTCTAATCCTACACATTTAGTTGTTGAACTATAAGCAGCATATATGTATGTAAAGTCTGGATGGGCATTTCAGAAAGTAGAAATGGTAGAAAAAGACACAGTGGCATAATATTATGTCATTGCAGGGATGGTTGTGAATTAAACTGAGACAGCAATTCATATCAGATTGGGGTGTGTGTGTGTGTGTGTGTGTGTGTGTTACTCTCTATGTATACAGAGAAGGGGTAAAAGGAATATGATGAGGGTAGTGTTTGCAAGTCAGTTGAATAATAGTCAATAGAAGAAGAATGTATATATTCCTGAATATTTTTCTTGAATATTTTATGTCAAGACTATTTGATTTCTTTGTTTTTTTTGTAATCCTGAAATTTTATTTCAAGGTAAGTCAAAGATGAATAGACTTATGGTAAAAGAAGGCAAAAAATATAGGGATACTCTAAAACTATAACTCATGGGCCAACTTCTTTGAGCACCTGCTTTTGTAAATAAAGTTTTATTAGAATATAGCCACACCCATTCATATTTTCCATGGCTCCTCTCACACTACAATGGCGTAGTTGAATAGTCGTGACAGTGAACATCTGGCCGATAAAGCCTAATATATTTAGCATTTGGCTCTTTAGAAAAAAGAGTTTACAAGTCCCTGCTCTAGACAAAGAGCAGAAAATAGGGTGTTCACTGGAAGGAGTGAATTTTAATAGAAATTTATGTGTTATATGAAGACAGTTCACAGAGAAGAAATCAACCAACACTTTCTAAATCTGGAAAAACTGGGGGTTCAAGAGGGTAGACTAGGTCTTGGAGTAACAACCACATCTCTTTAATCCTTGAGTCTCATGTCTCAGGACATAGAGGCAATGTCATCTGTTAAAGTGAAAATACCATGAGTGACCCCAGGGCTGGGAAGATATGGGTGGTTTAGCAACCCCAGAAAATATCAAGAAGCCAATATGGCATAGTCAGTATGCTAGCTGCTTTCTGCTGAATAAGAGAGTTCTTTGGTTAAGCCAATCTCTGTCTCTATCTCTATCCCTGTCTCCCTGTCTCACACTCACACACACACACACACGCACACACACACACATGCACCATTTTACCAAAACAACCCAAAACACTGGTACATTTCATAAATTCAGAAGAAAATGTTAGTTTGGAGTTTAATTATTGTAGCACCTAATATCTGTGTAATTCAGCAAATCCATATTTCAAAAAATGATTCTGGAACATCTAATTTGATTTTGAGGGTACAAGATGTTTACATTAGCTCTTTGCTTAACAGTAGAAATATCAAGAAACAAATGGATAAATAATTAACTGCTCTTACCCGGTGCTCAGTACACATGCACTGCAGATTATGAGATTGGTGATAAAAATATAATGATTAAAACACAAAATATAATGCTTGATATGATTAGCCATATTTTCAAAGCTAATCTTTTTGTTTCTTCAAAACATTCCATGATGGAAAGAACATGATCTTTAGAAACCAAATAGATTTGGGATCAAATTTGAGCTCTCTCAGTTATTAGGTATATGATTTTTTCAACTTGCTTAAACTCAGTGAGTCTCAGATTGTTCATCTGTAAAATGTCTTCCCAGGTAGTATTTCAGAGAGTAATAATTAAGATAAAATAATGGAGGCATCTTACTCAGTGACTGACACAACAGATGTAGGCACTATTGTTTTTGCTGGCAGATGGTACTACCATTTGTTTAGTCTAATTTTTTATCATAGTTTTACTCTCTGAAAGTGTCATTTTTTAGACCTTGTTCTCTAAATAACAATAAATTTATTCTTAGATAGTTATGTACAGCATACAGTATTAACATGGACATCTCAACAGGCTGTATAGTTATCATGCAGGAGCTTTCACATGAATAATCCTGTAACAGATTAAGGATCATTTTAAACTATCAAGTTTTTAATCTTTGTTTATGGTGTAAGAGAATGGTAGAGTTTCATTCTTCTACACATAGCTGTCCAATTTTCCCAACACCATTTATTGAAGAGAATGTCTTTTTTTCTGCTGGATATTTGTTCCTGTTTTGTCAAAGATTATTTGACCATAGAGTTAAGGGTCCATACTGGGCTCTCTACTCTGTTCCACTGGTCTATGTGTCTGTTTTTGTGCCAGTACCATGCTGTCTTGGTGATCACAGCTTTGTAGTAAAGCTTGAAATCGGGCAATGTGATACCCCCAGTTTTGTTTTTCTTTTTCAACATTTCCTTAGCAATTTGGGGTCTCTTCTGGCTCCATACAAATTTTAGGATTGTTTGTTCCAGCTCTTTGAAAAATGCCAGTGGAATTTTGATTGGGATGGCATTGAAAGTATAGATGTCTCGAGACAGTACAGACATTTTAACAATGTTTACTCTTCCTATTCATGAGCATGGAATGCTCTTCCATCTTTTTGTGTCTTCTTCAATTTCTTTCATATGTGTTCTGTAGTTCCTTGAGTACAGATTCTTTACCTCTTTGGTTAGGTTTATTACCAGGTATCTTATGTTTCTTAGTGCTATAGTAAATGGAATCCATTCTCTCATTTCCCTTTCTATATTTTCATTGTTAGTGTATAAGAAAGCAATGGATTTCTGTACATTGATTTTGTATCCTGCCACAGAACTGAATTGCTGTATGAGTTCTAGTAGTTTGAGGGTGGAGTCTTTTGGGTTTTCCATATAAAGCATCCTGTCATCTGCAAAGAAAGAGAGTTTGACTTATTCTTTGCCAATTTGAATATTTTAATTTCTTTTTGTTGTCTGATTGCTGTTGCTAGGACTTCTGGTACTATGTTGAAGAACAGTGGTGAGAGTGGACATCCTTGTCCTGTTCCTGATCTCAAAGGGAAGGCTGTCAGCTTTTTCCCATTGAGAATAATATTTGCTATGAGTTTTTTAGATGGATTTTATGAAGTTGAGGAATGTTCCCTCTGTCCCTATACTCTGAAAAGTTTTAATCAGAAAGGGTGTTGTCTTTTTTCAAATGTTTTTTTTTTTTTTTTTTTCTGAACCAATTGAGAAGACCAGTGGTTCTTCTCTCTTCTCTTATTGATTTGATCTATCACATTGATTGATTTGTGAATGTTGAACCGCCCTTGCATCCCATGGATAAATGCCACCTGGTCAGGATGGATAATCTTTTTAATGTACTATTGGATCATATTAGCTAGGATCTTGTTGAGAATCTTGGCATCCATATTCATCAGGGATGTTGGCCTGAAATTCTCCTTTTTGGTGGGGTCTTTGCCTGGTTTGGGGATCAGGGGAATGCTGGCTTCATAAAAAGAATTTGGAAGTTTTCCTTCTGTGTCTACTTTTCAAAACAGCTTCAGGAGAATAGGTATTACTTCTTCTTTGAATGTTTGGTAGAATTCTCCAGGGAATCCGTCAGGTCCTGGGTTCTTGTTTCTTGGGAGGTTTTTGATCATTTACTTCAATCTCGTTACTAGATATTGATCTATT
This sequence comes from Taxidea taxus jeffersonii, assembly GCA_003697995.1. Classification (NCBI taxonomy): domain Eukaryota; kingdom Metazoa; phylum Chordata; class Mammalia; order Carnivora; family Mustelidae; genus Taxidea; species Taxidea taxus. Next base: position 49,347 of record ML109703.1, on the reverse strand, counting down.
CAGGTTGTCAATTTCTTCCTGATTCAGTTTTGGAAGTTTATAGTTTCCAGGAATGCATCCATTTCACTAGATTGCTTAACTTATTGGCATATAACTATTGATAATAATTTCTGATGATTGTTTCTATTCCCTTGGTGTTAGTAGTGATTTCTCCTTTTCCCTTCATAATTTTAGTTAATTTGGGTCCTCTCTCTTTTCTTTTGGATTAGTTTGGCCAATGGTTTATTGATATTATTGATTCTTTCAAAAAACCAGCTTCTAGTTTCATTGATGTGTTCTACTATATCTCTAGTTTCTATCTCACTGATCTCTGCTCTAATCTTGATTATTTCCCTTCTTGTGTGTGGGGTTGGCCTAATCTATTGTTGAGTATCCAGCTCTTTAAAGGTATAAAGAGAGCTGGTGTATTCTGGATTTTTCAGTTTTTTTTGAGGGAGGTTTGGATGGCTATGTATTTCCACCTTAAAATCAACTTTGCCATATCCCATAGGTTTTTGACTGAAGTGTCTTCATTCTCATTGGTTTCCATGAATTGTTTAAGTCCTTCTTTGATTTACTGGTTGAACCAAACATTCTTAAGCAGGGTGGTCTTTAGCTTCCAAGTGTTTGAATTCTTTCCAAACTTTTTATTGTGGTTGAGTTCCAGTTTCAAAGCATTGTGGTCTGAGAATATGCCAGGAATAATTTCAGTCTTTTGGTATCAGTTGAGCCCTGATTTGTGACCCAGTATGGGGTCTATTCTAGAGAAAGTTCCATGTGCCCTCAAGAAGAATAAGTATTCTGTTGTCTTAGGGTGGAATGTTCTGTATATACCTATGAGATTCATCTGATCCAATATGTCATTCAATGCTCTTGTTTCTTTATTAGTTTTCTGCTTGGATGATCTATTACTGAGAATGGCATGTTAAGACCCCCCACTATTACCTGAGGCAGGAATCTATCAAAATCCTAGAGAAGAACATAGGCAGTAACCTCTTTGACATCGCCCACAGCAACTTCTTTCAAGATATGTCTCCAAAGGCAAAGGAAACAAAAGCGAAAATGGACTTTTGGAAATTCATCATGATCAAAGGCTTCTGCACAGCAAAGGAAACAGTCAACAAAACAAAGAGGCAACCCATGGAATGGGAGAAGATATTCACAAAATAACACTACAGACAAAGGGCTGATATCCAAGATCTATAAATAACTCTTCAAACTCAACACACACGAAACAGCTAATCATCTCAAAAAGTGGTCAGAAGACATGAAAAGACACTTCTCCAAAGAAGACATACAAATGGCTAACAGACACGTGAAAAAATGTTCATCATCCTCAGCCATCAGGGAGATTCAAATCAAAACCACATTGAGATATCACCTTACATCAGTTAGAATGGCCAAAATTAACAAGACAGCAAAAACAAGTGTTGGAGAGGATGTGGAGAAAGGGGAACCCTCTTATACTCTTAGTGGGAGTGCAAGTTGCTGCAGCCACTTTGGAAAACAGTGTGAAGATTCCTTAAGAAATTAAAAATAGAGCTATCCCTATGACCCTACAGTTGCACTATGGGGCATTTACCCCATAGATACAGATTTAGTGAAAGGAAGGGCTATCTATACTCCAATATTCATGAAGCAATGGCCACAGTTGCCAAACTGTGAAAAGAACCAAGATGCTCTTCAATGGATAAATGGATAATGAAGATATGGTCCTTATATACAATGGAGTATTATGCCTCCATCAGAAAGGATGAATACCCAACTTTTGTATCAACATGGACAGGACTGAAAGAGATTATGCTGTGTGAAATAAGTTAAGCACAGAGAGTTAATCATCATATGGTTTCACTTATTTGTGGAGCATAAGGAATAACATGGAGGATATGGGGAGATGGAGAGGAGACGTGAGCTGGGGGAAATTGAAGGGGGAGACAAACCATGAGAGACTGTGGGCTCTGAGAAACAAACTGAGGGCTTCGGAGAAGGGGTGAAGGGTTGGGTGAGCCTGGTGGTGGGTACTAAGGAGGGCACGGATTGCGTGGAGCATTGGGTGTGGTTCATAAACAATGAATTTTGGAACACTGAAAAAAATAAAATAAAATAAAACTAAAAAACAAACAAAATTTAATTTAAAAAATAAATTAAAATAAAGTATCAAGTTTTTATAATACATTGTCTGATTTGATTTCTCCAATACCACAATTTCTATTATATAGTCCAAACCCTTAACCCAAATAATAGTAATAAAATTTTAAATGGTCACAATTGCCCTAATGATACCCTTCTCCAACTCCCCTTCATGGGGTTGTCAATTAAATAAATTTGTACTACCCAAACCATACTTGGGATAAATAGGGAGATTGAAATACAGAGCTAGTGCTGGCTTTATAGTAATTCATTTAGAAGTCCATTTTCATCATTTAAAATTCAAGTTCTCTTTTTCTTCTTGGCTAGTACAAATTTATCTATGATATCTCTATCTGACGGTAGAGAAAAGATGGTGCACAGGCATTAAGAAGACTCTTCATGTGTACTAGCTGTGTGATAAATACATAAGAACCACTTCTATTGGACAAATAGGTGGTGAAGTTGACTAAACATCTGACTCTTTGTTTTGACTTAGGTCATGTTCTCAGGGTCATGAGATTGAGTGCCACACTGGACTCCACATTCAACGTAGCTCAGCCCAGAGTCTGCTTGAGTTTTTCTCTCCCTCTCCCTCTGCCTCTGCCTCTCCTGTTCATGCTTGCTCTCTCTAAAGTACAATAAATAAATCTTAAAAAATATAGCAAAGAAAATCTTCTACCATTTTTTGTCTTCTACCATTCTTCTAAATCTTCACTAACAGATCACAATAGCTCACATAGTCCTATGAATTTTGCAAAAACAGTTTTTAAATCTAATTGTTTATATGCAGATAGAGACATTCAAAAATTTTGCTGGACCCTCAGCCACCTAGGAGACTTAGTAGTAGCCCTGGATACCATCTTGATAATACCAAGGACTGTGCATTGCCCATAGTAAATCCCAATGTCTCCCAAGCTACATAATATTAATTTCAGTATTTTCACCAATTGAACTAATTCAGAATAATATTGTGTTTGGTTTAAATAGCTAGCCATCGGAATTTCTGAAAATATTTTATATCTTCTAGAGTTATTCCTAGGAAACAACACAAAAATAAGTTTCATATATCCCACCATACATTTATAACAGCATATCCACATATCTTTATTCATACCCACAAACTGTAATTAGACTACATATTTCTCTATATTCCAAATTTAATTTACAATGGTAACTAATTAAGTATTTCACCAAGTCTTCTACATAATATGTTCATACACTATCTCTTTGGAAAAGGCATATCTGCAGATGGTTATGCCATTAGTTTTAGCCTGATTTTTTATGGTACTTTTGCTCTCCACATGTGTCATTTTTCTGGCCCTTGTCTCCTAAATCACAAGGCCACTTATTGTTAGATACCTATGTACACAGTACAGTATTGACACTGACATCCCAACAGGCTGTACAGTCCATGTAGCAGCTCTCACATGAGTAATCCTGTAACAGATTACGGATCATTTTAAGGTGTCAGTTGCATGCTAAGGACTGACAACTAAACCGTATCTTACATGGAGCCAAATCTCTTCATAAGGGGTACAGCATTGAAAGCTGTCACTGAATTCTCATGCCTCAGCAGTAAGCTTTTAACTGATTCACTAAAAGTCAAGTCAAATCAAGAACTGAAAGATAACATGAAGGCAAACCAGATCAATAACATCCTTGAATCTTTTGGGAGACCCACTGACAGACTGTGGCTTCAATACAGCATGAAGCTCCCAACCCAGAAAACAGGCTGTCAGCACTGGTCTATGCTACAGCTGTCGAAGCAGGAGGCTAATGCTACCTTTAGACACACAAAGGAAATACATAATGGTGGGAAGGGCAAGAAGATTTTTAGGATTCTCCACATTAAGCAAATTTTCTGTACCTAGAGTAGAGACTTGCGCATGAAATATTACCATATATAGCCAATAAATAGTTTTCAATCTAATACTGCAGAATCCAACCACTGAAGATGCATAGCTGAGGTTTTACAAAATATCTGAATAAAGTCTATATTTGGATATAGGCCCTTAATTGTATTTAACTTATCTCCTCTGACTATAATTCAACTTGAATATAATGTTTTTTTCTCTGAAATCAGTGGTATATTTGTAAGACTTATTTGATGGCATTGGGAAGGGAATTTAAAGAAGGAGTTCATAATGGAAAAGTGGTTTAACTCCAGCTGTAAAAACTAGGTATCTTTTTTTATTTTATTTTGAGAACAAAATTACTTTATTATTTATTTTGAAATCTCTTCCCTTTGCATTACTTCCTTTCCTATCCATAGTCACAATTATAATACAAATGCCATTCTTAATGAATAATTACATATTTTATAGCATTATTAGAAAACTATTTCTTCAAATAAATGATGTGATATAAAAGTACACTATTTCATTTGTAATAAGGGATATCAAATAATGCATCCAAAGGTAACTTGATAGTTGAAATATGAAATATAAAGACATGCATAACAAAGTATCTAGCGTATGGTTCTGTCATAAATTACCTAGCATTTGGGGCTTATAAGAAAAATATTAACAATAAAACTTGTAGTTTAATGGGATAAAGTGATAGTTTGAAAAGGAAAAGCATACTTATGACATCATTCCATAAAGTTCTTTTTTAGAGACCTAGGAAATTCAAACTAGAGGGAATTGATTTCAGATACAAAGCAGACATTTTCAAAGGTTTCTCTTTCCAAAATTATCTGATTAGGAGCCTCAAAGAGGAATATTTAACATTCAGGAGTTGTTTAAGACTAATGAGCATATGGACAATTTGTCACAAAATTTAAGAATTAGATTGAACTTCACAGATAGAGTTACTGCAAGTTCATTTGTGAAAATCAACCCTTTTTTCAAAGGAGAGTTTTAATAGCGATTTTGAGATGGTCAGAATTTTAATACTGGCCTATGAATTTAAATTACATTAAATAATTTATTAAGTTATAATAATTTTAATACTGACTTAATATTACTACAGATGTGACATATTCAAATGCCTATAGGGGCCAGGCAGGTGACTGACAACATTGACATTTTTATTAAGAGAAAACACAGGATTCTCTGGAACATGGCAAACTGGATAAACAACACAAGATCCACTGGGAATGAGGAAAAAACAAACAAACAACTGCTCTTTGTAGATACCACGTGGGAATGTGGCTGGGCCTAGTGGTTTCAGACTTTTTCTCTGAGAAGCCAGATTACAGTGTATAATTTCCCAAAGAGTAAGTATGTATTCAAAATAAAATTTAAATACTAAGCAAATCTAACACAAAAAGTCTAGAGGACAGATTTTGCCTAAGAATGGTAAGTTTGCTAGTTTTTCAGGTTGTAGAAAGCCTACCTTTAAAACACTAAACAGGGGTGCCTGGGTGGCTCAGTGGGTTAAAGCCTCTGCCTTAGGCTTGGGTATTGATCTCAGGGTCCTGGGATGGAGCCCCACATCAGGCTCTCTGCTCAGCGGGGAGCCTGCTTCCTCTTCTCTCTCTGCCTGCTTCTCTGCCTACTTATGATCTCTGTCTGTCAAATAAATAAAAATAATATCTTAAAAAAAACATTAAACAGAAAAAGTAGGCCTTGGGATATAAAGATAATTAAGGATTTTGTTTTGTTTTGTTTTGTTTTTGTCCTTCAAGAAGTTCACAAAATTATCCCACCTATGACATCAATATTTGCAGAGCCAAGTCAAAAGTAAAAATGTAGGCACCCAGTATACCACTTTCTCTTTCTCCTTCTCTCACTAAGAAGAACATCTTAACCCTCAAGTTGAAGCTCCATTCACACCCCCTTAGTCAATAACAAAAGCCCAGGCTTTTGGGTGGTGAACATAATAGCAGTAAACCACCTTTGTGTAGCCTTGAGGAAAAGGACTATGAAGGTACTAGAGATGGTTCCAGGTCTACGTTCCACAGTGAAAGAGGGGGGTGTGGAACAATAGGTTCCAGGTAAGTGTGTCTCCTTGGCCCCTGCAGTTTACTCATATTAGAAAGAACAATGACCAGGGGAAGGTAAGATGGTAGTCTCTAAAGCATGTTGTAGACTGTAGGTTCACAATGGTTGACTACAAGGGTGTAGAGAGAACGATACGAAAATACATATTTTGGGCATTGGTTGATCATTTACTCTTGTCCTCGGCTATATGGATAAGAGTTTTATCCCACATTTAATACTTGGTGGTCATTTATTCTCTCAACAGAACACTTCTTCGTACTTCGACTTGGAAAAGTCTGTAAAATCTGCTTTTCATATCTGAGTGAACAACTAACCTGCTACATTGTAAAAAAATTATTCATTTCACCCAGAAAATATTCTAAGAAAATAGCTTTTGAATGTCAATTATAGAGGACATAATTACAAATGCTCTCTCTATGGGGTTTCTTGCCTTTTCCTGTGAAAGGACTCTGAACTCAGTAGCCAGATAATACCTCAAAGTCATAAAACACCATATTCAGAGCCATAGTTTTGAAATGTTAAATTTTTACTGCATCTTATATATGAGTTGCAGGTGTTACGTTTTTGTACCTTTCAGAAAAGAGGTAGTCAGTAATATGTTATTAAGAAAATGAAAGAGAGTAAGAGAGAGAAAGAAAGAAAGAGGAAGGAAGGAGAATGAGAGAAGAAGGAAGGGGAGGAAAGGAGAGAGAAGGAGAGGGAAGGAAGGAAAGGAAAGGAACAGAAAGAAGGAAATGAGGGAGAAAGGGAAGAAGAGAAGAAAGAAACCAATATCTCTTAGAAAGCAAAGTATGTTTTTGGGATTTTTGAAAACCTAGTTTTGGGGCACCTGGGTGGCTCAGTGGGTTAAGCCTCTGTCTTTGGCTCAGGTCATGATCTCAGGGTCTTGGGATTGAGCCCCACATCGGGATCTCTGCTCAGCAGGGAGCCTGCTTCCCCCCCCTCCCCTGCCTGCCTCTCTGCCTATTTGTGATCTCTGTCTGTAAATAAATAAATAAAATCTTAAAAAAAAAAAAAAAAGAAAAGAAAAGAAGAGAAGACCTAGTTTGGAAATCATTTCACAAGATGAACACAACTTTCTATCCCCACTGTTAATGGCTTGTTAGTTTACAAGGAACATAGTGCAAGAAGAAAGTGAGGGGCACAGGTGAAGCATCTCCAATAACATAGTAATAAAATTGAAGCAGCTATTCTAAAATTTTTGGCAGATCAGTAGCAGAGGTCCAGAAAAGCACACTCTGATATCACATGGAATAATTTTACTAGTTTTTTTGTTTGTTTGTTTGTTTGTTTGTTTGTTTTTTTATGCCCAGTGTATGAGCATTGTCATCTTAGGGCTAACATAATAGCTATAAAGACAACAAAGTTGTGATAAAAGTAGATAATAACGTTTATTTACTATCTTACTTACTAGTTTGTTTTCCTGTTCATTTTTTAAAGATATTGACTTAGTTATTTGGGAAAGAGAGTGCACAAGCTGAGGGGAGAGACAGAGGGAGAGGGAGAAGCAGACACTTAATGGACTGAGCCACCCAGACATCTTTAACAGGATTTTAAAATCAATTTCCTTTTACTGAGTCTTTCTAAAGCATTAGACATACTTTTCATGTAAACACACACACACACACACACACACACACACACAGAGTTTATTTGGCACATAGATATCAGCAAATTATGTAACATTTAATTAAATAACCTAATACCTTTCACAGTTTTAACTGGCATGAGTTAGTTGAGAATAACTTCTGTGGACTCTTGGTAGGCACTCAACTTATTGAAACTACAAGTGCCAAGATCTCTAAGTAAGTAACTTAATAGTTATTAGTGTTTCAAAGACATGCTTATTAGCAAATATTATAGAGAGAATGAAGAAAATAGGTCAGAATCCAGCAAGCTGCTTAATTAGTTGGTTAGGGGAACTTCTATTGAACATGCAATTTTTTACATTTTCAGGGTTTTATTTTTGTGGTTTATTTAGGCAATATGATAACATGCTACATCAACATTCTCTACAAGGAAAAATGTATAGTCGTGTCTAGGAACACTTAAAGTTATAAGCAATTTGATTTCTGTATATTTGACATTAAAATTATGTAACCATTAAATACAGTTTGTTAGGCACCTTCAGCTATATAATTGTACTTAATGGTTACATGATTACTCTTAATGACAAAAGTGATGAAGAAACATAAATGAAAGAAAGAGATACTTTCAGAAAATATTCATATACATTTTGTAATTGATTTAGAAATTTATTGTATCTCATTAGTTAATAGCAATAATTATCTGCCTAGAAGATAAATTTAAAAATTAACATAAAACATTAGAGAGTACAGTTGATCCTTGAATGGGTTTGAACTGCATGATCCACTTATGCATGGATTTTTTCAGTAAATATAATTATAGCACTGTAAGTATATTTTCTTTGTTATGATTTTCTTTTCTTTTTTTTTTTTAAGATTTTTTTAATTTATTTATGTGAGACAGAGAGCAGGAGCAAGCACAGGCAGAGTGGCAGGCAGAGGCAGAGGGAGAAGCAGGTTCCCTGCTGAGCAAGGAGCCAGATGTGGGACTCAATCCCAGGACGCTGGGATCATGACCTGAGCCGAAGGCAGCAGCTTAACCAACTGAGCCACCCAGGCATCCCTGTTATGATTTTCTTAATAATGTTTTCTTTTCTCTAGCTACTTTATTGTAAGAATACTGTATATAATACATATAATAAAATATGTGTTAACTACATTTTTCAAGGGTCCATTGTACTTGAATTTTGCATATGCTATTTAAAAATTGGTTTTGCATTTGTTAAGAATACTGTCCTGTTTGTCCCTTTTATCTTCCTGTTTAGTTTCAGCTCCTTCTGTGGTCAAACACGTCTATTATCATAGCTCCAGTTCAGATGTCTCAATATTAACAGCTTTATCATAATAATCTGAATAACTAGAAAATAGGCTATCCTATTGAATGGACATAATTTTTGTTCCTTTCTAAATAATCAGAACTGCATAATCAAATTCTTGATTTCAAGTTTCTTTGTTTAGGGAGATTTTCTCCTGTGGACTTTCTTCAATAACTTGAGTAAATGAGATGTTTGTTTGTTTGTTTAAATATTTATTTATTTGTTTATTTATTTGAGGGAGAACATGTAAGCACAAGTGGCAGGAGGGCAGAGGGAGAGAATCTCCAGCAAACTCCACCTTGAGCATGGAGCCTGATGTGGGGCTCAGTCTCAAGACCCAGGAGATCATGACCTGAGCTGAAACCAAGAGCCAGACATTCAATCAACTGAGACACCCAGGCACCCCTGAGAAGTTTATTTTCTCAAACATGGAAAAGCAAGTTTCCTGTGTATTTTTCCTTCATGAAATAAATGCTTATGAATTCCTAAAGAAGTGTTTCAGTAACATTTGAACTTTAAATTATTTCTAAATATCATGTATATTCATTAAATTTATCCAAATAACTACTTTGGTTTCCACAAATACTTGTAATTGTAATTCTGCTTAGTACCCCCACATGAAACAACACGTATCTTTTAATAATTGCAACTTTAAGTTCAAGCTTTTTATGGATTATATATTCATGAAGATAATTTTTCAAATGCACCAAAGCTTCAGTGTTTATGACTGATATAACTCTAAAATGAACAGGAAAGGAGCACCTGGGTGGCTCAGTCTACTAAGTGTCTGCCTTTGGCTCAGGTCATGATCCCAGAGTCCTGGGACTAAGTCCCGTGTTGGTCTCCCTTCTTGGCGGGGAGTCTGTTTCTCCTTCTGCCTGCTGCTCCTCTTACTTGTGCTTACTCTCTCTACCTCTTACAAATAAATTAATAAAATATTTTTTTAAAATAAAATAAAAATAAAATGCTGTTAAATTAACTATAGTTAGTAAAACTCTAAAGTATTGGAAGAAATAATAAAATTTAAAAAACAATATGTACTCAAATTTAATGATGAGTTAATTTCTTTTAATTTTTGGTTTTGTTTTATTTCTTCTCCTTAATTTCTCACCTCACTTAATTAAAATATAGCAATCATTGATGCCACATTTGATCATAAATATGGGGAGAACACCAATCTACAGATCTATTTTTAATAAAAATTCCTTGGTTTCACTGAAAACATTTGCCAATGACTATACATTAACATGCTTTAAGCTAAATATCATTAGAAAAATATGCATAACCATTTTTTAAAAATTCATACTTTTGTGATTGTTTCAATTCCAGTGGCTTCAATATAAAATGACTTCTCTGTGTCCTTCTTTTGGGTCTTTCTAATGCAGGGATATACAATGTGCTTCTTGAAAGATGAATTAATACTTCAAGAATTTAATTTGATCACATTAAATTTCTAAAAAGATAACTCCAAATTTAATTAATTAACCCAAATATTCACAAGTAATCCTAAAAAACACATAACTGTGAAAAACATAGAAGGATGATTCTACTGATCCACACTTATGATATCTTTCTGAAAAATAATGTTCATTTTGACTGCATTTGTTCATTTATTTTTCAACCATTTTACCTATTGCCAAGCAGCTACTTTACCTAAAATAAATCAACTTCTCAGTTCGAAGACCTCATTCATTTACATTTATATGGATGTGGACAAGAACAAGATCCATCATCCATGAATAAGCTGGTGGATTCAACAGGAATCAGGGGAACCTCTGAAGAAGATGAAAACATGAGCATGCCCTCTAACTTCCTTTCCAAAGCCAGAACTAAATGATCAAAGAAAATAAGAAGAAAAAAAACTGTTTCTATATAAATGTAAAAATCAGAAAAGGCCAGCACTTCCTACCCCAAGCTTCCAGGAAGTTTGCCCTATTAAGTCAAGGTTTTAAAGACCACAAAGAGAAACCTCAAACTTGTTTCAAAAGAAAGCAGAAAGTATGTAGAGAAAAGCCTAGCAGGGCCTCCCCAAAATGTCTTTAATTGGAGAAAATTAAAGCATCTGGAAGAATGGTGACACTCTAATTTAAATAAATTTTCATTGAATATTAGGCAGTATCTATGGAAACCACGAAAATATGCTTTTCATATCTATTGCCACAGAGAGCAGAATTGACTGGTGGTCCCTCCTACTGCCTTTCTGTCACCCCTTGTACACTATGGTCACCCTTTCCAAAGGTTTCTCCCCACCAATGAACAGGCACAGTTGTGGTCCTAATGCAGACACTTCCTTCAAGACATGAGGCTCGTCCAACTGCAGTCTTCATCTCTTCCTACCCAGTTCCCTTCCCTCTCTCTTACCCTTAATGATAGTAAGCCTAAACGCCCTTTCAGGTGTAATATTTCAGGCATTTTGAAAGATATGGTAGTGTGAGACAAGTATAGTGGAATTCACCGATTATTCTTAATGTTGAATTGATGCCTATTAAGGTATATTAATAGTTATAACATACCTATGAGGCCTCATAACTCCAGTAGTAAAAGCACACAGAACAAACCAAAAGACTGAGTACCTGAAAGTTAGAGACATGGGATTCCAGAGATATTCACACACGGAATTTAAATGTTCAACTAAAACACCAGTCATGCTGTGATTAGGGCTGTGGTTGGGAATTATTGGTATCCTGAAACATGAAATGAGGAAATCTGTAAGGATGCTCTAAGGATGTTTTGTTTTAAGATTCCCTCTGTGCCTCAGAACTTGCAAAGGTGATGCATTCTTGCTTAGTAAGAGCTAGAACACATCCAGTATTAGTAGACACTGGAAAATCCCTCTCTGTTAAGTCACCAGGTTACTTCCTAAAGATTCCTTAGCTCTTCTCCTGACTGCCAAGCCAACAGCTAGGGTTAAATCCCATCATAGGACTGCTCAGGACAAGCTGGGCCTGATGGTGCAGGATAAACATTATTTACCAAAAAAGCTACAAGGATTACCTAACATGTTCCTGATCAAACCTGGGAAACATGAATGAATTGAATTTTGAGAACGTTGTTTCAAGAGGGGCCAAATGTAAGACTATATTAAGCAAGATTTCATTGATTTGGGGGGTACTCACACTTTTTCGGGACATTTGGCAAGTATACCTGTGAATAGGGAAAACTCTCCAGCAGAGTGGTCTTTAGAAGCCTAGAAAAAAAGGTGTCTCAAGTTAGTGAAATGAAAAAACAATAAAAGGCTGAGGGGTGTGGGAATGCTAATCTGGAAATATTGTATAAGCCCAGATAAACCACTAGAAGGGTAGGTTCCAAAGGAGGCCCAAATGCAAAATTCTCCAGCACTATTAAGAAGTTCAGTGGTAGGGGCGCCTGGGTGGCTCAGTGGGTTAAGGCCACTGCCTTCGGCTCGGGTCATGATCCCAGGGTCATGGGATGGAGCCCCATATCGGGCTCTCTGCTCTGCGGACAGCCTGCTTCCTCCTCTCTCTCTCTCTGCCTCTCTGCCTACCTGTGATCTCTGTCTGTCAAATAAATAAATAAAATCTTTAAAAAAAAAAAAGAAGTTCAGTGGTAGAATTCCTCTCAGGACTAGAGATGACAGAAGAGAAATTCACACAAGGAAAATTATTAATATTCATAGGAATGACAGGGCCACCAAAGTAATAGAAGCTTGGGTAATGAGAACCTGACCACTGGAAGCTAGCAGGCCACAATTACCATAAAGACATACAAGATGGCTCACAGAGAATCATGGAAATGGTTGATAAAGCATGAATGGCATCCCCACAATAAGATAAGCGTGCAGTCTGCGATGCCTGGGTGGCTCAGTTGGTTAAGCAGCTGCCTTCGGCTCAGGTCATGATCCCAGTGTCCTGGGATCGAGTCCCACATTGGGCTCCTTGCTCGGCAGGGAGCCTGCTTCTCCCTCTGCCTCTGCCTACCACTCTGTCTGCCTGTGCTCGCTCTCTCTCTCTCTCTGACAAATTAAAAAAAAAAAAAAAAAGATAAGCGTGCAGTCAACAAGAATCTAGTAAGAAAAGAACATAGGAACAATAGACTAAAAGCAGCCATATCAATATAAAAGTATGATACCTCATTAAGTTCTCAGACTGTAGACTCAGGGCCCATGAATTGAAGAGGTATCTGGGTCCTTGGGAGGAAGATATCCACAGCAATATTGCAAATGTAAAATCTAATGACTAGTCCTTCCTTCAAAGGGACCTATGATCATTCAGGTAACTGTGCTCCAGCAAGCATAATGTTTAAGCATTTCCAGATTATTGTACATAAGTTTTGAGATGACTCTCCTGTCATCCAGCACAATTGCATCAGTGACCCTGAGTTTATGCTTTTGGCTGTATGGAAAATCAGGAGGTCCTATTCAATCAGTTGAAGGAGGAGGAAAAGAGCCGAACTTGGTTTTATTGGTTGTCCATCTCAGAATATGTGTAAAAGATGAAAATTGCTCTCAGCTCTACTTCAGTCCCATGTCAGCAAGATGTTAAATGACAGTAAAGGGGGAAAGTAATCAGTGTTTCAGAGCAGCAAGCAATGCATCCGTTTATACATTTCATATGAAAAGAAAATGACTTGAGTTAAGAAGATATATATATATAAAGTCTGGATAAGAGTAACATGGTTGAACATACAGGAGTGGGCACAAAGAATGAAAATTTTTGTATTATAGGCTAATGCTCACTAGAGAAGAGGCACTGAACAACTAAGTAGACAAAATTATTTTTTTCAAAGATTTTATTTATTTATTTGACAGAGAGAGAGAGAGAGAGAGGGAGAGCACAAGCAGGAGGAATGGTTAAAGGAGAGGGAGAGGGAGAAATAGTCTCCCTACTGAGCAGAGAGCCCAATGCAGGGCTTGATTCCAGGACCCTGGGATCATGACCTGAGCCGAAGGCAGATGCTCAATGACTGAGTGACCCAGGTGCCCCAAAGTAGACAAAATTACTTAAGACAGTTGCTGATAACCAGTCTTTGTTGCTGTCCTCTATTAAATTGGTAGAGTGTACACAGTGACACAGTGATATATGGGACCAACAGCATGAACTTTTAGTTAACAGTGTGAATCTAGCCACTGGTACCTTTGAATGTCCAACTTGTAAGAAATAGAGATCAATGCTAAGCCTCCAATATAGCACTATTCCTCAAGGAGACCAATGGCCTCTTGATGGAAAGGTCACCAGTTTGATTTCTTTTCATCCTGAAAGTTTCTGTGGTTTGTCTTCAGAAGTATGGATTCCTCTTCTGGATTAAACATTTACCTTTCTTTTCAGTAAAGTCTCCAGCAAAGGGATTATCCAGGGTCTTGTGGAATGCCTCATCTACCTCTATTGAATGAAATCCCATACAATGTAGAATATGATCAAGTGAATCACTTCATATCAAAGAATTTGTGGAAGTGGACCCATGTCTGAAGTGTCAACTACATCGTACATACTGCATCATCCGGAAACAGTCAGCTCAATATAAGAACGTTCTAAAGGCACAACTGAAGTTCATCTTAGAATGAGCAGTCTAAAGAGTAGGATGCCATTTTTTTTAGAGTGCAATATATGTGTTAAAGACACTTATATGGTGCTTTATCTTTAAAAACAATGATGTATGGGTTAAGAAAACAAGGGGTAGAAGCAGAGGAGGCCCTGCTTACTGTCATTCCTAATTACCAGTTGAGGGAATTTGGGCTTCCTGTTCCCACAATTACAGGCCTTCAACGATTGGAGGTCTTGGTCCCTAAAAAGGGCACACTCTTACAATGAAATATTGCAAAGATCTCTGGAATTTTTGTGTCCATGAACACTTTTGCTTCCAATAGATGAGAAGAAAAATCACCATCATTTTGGTGCCTTAACACAGTGACAGCAGGAAGGAACATGTATGGAACCCAGGTGATCCATTCTGGTATTTCCTGTACTCAATTACCCATTGTAACTGTAAATGGACAGAGACAACAAACTTGGTCTGAAAAAAAGACATGGTTACCAAGGGCTCAGACATCACAAATGAATATTTGGGTCACAGTACCAAGCAAGCTACCCAAATCCAGTAAAGTCATGTCTGAGAATGAGAAGAATTTTGGATATATAGTGTGGGAGGTAGAGAATAAATACCAGTTGCTACAGAGAAATTAAATGTAGCAAAAAAGGATATAGTATATTTGGCTAGCTTCCTCTTTTAAGTTTCTTTTCAGAAAGAAAGGTCACGGAAATCAAAGAGCTGCTGCATAAATCTACATGAAAAAAGGTAGAAAAGGTTCCAGCAGGGGTGCCTGGGTGGCTCAGTGGGTTAAAGCCTCTGCCTTCGGCTCAGGTCATGATCCCAGGGTCCTGGGATTGAGCCCTACATCGGGCTCTCTGCTCAGTGCAGGGCCTGCTTCCTCCTCTCTCTGCCTGCCTCTCTGCCTACTTGTGATCTCTGTCTGTCAAATAAATAAATAAAAAATCTTTAAAAAAAAAAAAAGATTCCAACAGCCACCTTTTGGGTGTTGAAATCATACATTCGCTGAGGCCACACTTTCTTAGCCAGCATCCAGTGAATGATGACTGAGCATGGTAATGGGAGCAATGAAGGCCCATTCCTGCAAGATGTAGCATTCTTCCAATGGGTGACTGTGGCTTGAGGACTCCTTATTTTGCCCAAAATATTCACAGAACTCTGTTACATTCTGAGTTTCTTCTTTCTCACTTTTTCTGATCTCACCTTCCTTTACAATCTCAGATCTACATCTCCCCAGTGTCACAAGCTTGTTCCCCTTCAACATTTATTTTTATTTTTTTTTAAGATTTTATTTATCTTAATAGGATAAATAGGCTCCCTGCTGAGCAGAGTGCCCGATGCGGGACTCGATCCCAGGACCCTGAGATCATGACCTGCGCTGAAGGCAGAGGCTTTAACTCACTGAGCCACCCAGGCACCCACCCTTCAACATTTAAAGGCATTACCCTCCTGGGGTCCTGGCTGGATCAGTCAGTAGAGTATGTGATTCTTGACTTGGAGTTGTAAGTTTGAGTGCAGAAATTACTTAAAAATAAAATTTTAAAAAAGGCCTTTCCCTCAATAAATCTCTTGCAGACCAAAACCTCTGTTTGCATCTTCTTCTTTGAAGAAGCTTCCCTTGGAAGACTAAGCATTCTAAAGTCAACTGATTTATATTAAAAAGGAAAACAGCTCCTATTTAAATTTATGATCACATTAAATCTATATTTAATTAAATCAATTTAGGAAGAATTTTGTTTGAAGATTTAAATTAATAAAACACAAAAACACTTTCTTGAAATACTCAGGTCAAAGAAAAGGACTCTTTGAAAATATTAATATGAACACTAATTTCAAAACATATTGCATATAACATAATTTGTAAGCAGGGGAAAATTAACATAAAACATTCTATTACTATATAAAATATTAAAAATGAATATTAGACTCAGTAAGTTAGAAAGCTAATTAATGAATTTAATGAAAACAGAGGAAAATAATAATAAATGAGAGCAAAATTAATTTTTAAAAAAGAGAGAGATGAGCTATAGAATTCATTTTAAAAGTTAAGTTCTGTTTGGTCCTGCGTCAGCCTACTTGCTCAGAGGGGAGCTTGATTCTCTCTCTGCCTGCTGCTCTACCTGCTCGTACATGCTCTCTCTCTCTTTCCAACATATAAATATAATCTTAAAAAAATAATTTCTGTTTGTTTGAAATTTCAGGCCAGTAAAATATGCAAATCTCTATGTAGCATAATAAAGAAAATAACACTTTCCTGCTTGAGATTCCATTCAAAATTAGTTGTCTTCCTCCTCATATGCTATATGGGCTGAAGCAGTATTACTAAGTAGACAAAATTATGTTGTTTCTAGAACCCAAAAGGGCCTGACAGAAAATGTGCAGAATCATAAGTAGTTTCAATTATAAATAAGTTTTCTGCATAATTATATAGTAATAAATGCTGAAAAGAGTGGGTTGTTTTATATAAGATATAAATCAATAAATTATATTGTCTCAAGGAGAGCTTAAAAATAAATAGAATAAGAAAAAAATAAAATAAGAGTAAATTTATAGAAATATTACTACAATTAAAGGTGATTATCAGCCAATTTAAAAAACATACTACTTCAACATTCTTTTTAAGATTTTATTTATTTATTTAAGAGAGAGAATGAATGAGAGAGCACAAGTGGGGAGGGGGCAGATGGAGAGGGAAAAGCAGAAGCAGACTCTCCGCTGAGCAGGGAGCCTGATGTGGGGCAGCATCTCAGGACCACGGGATCATGACTTGAGCGGAAGGCAGCTACTTAACCAACTGAGCCCTCCAGATGTCCCAAAACATACTACTTCAACATTTGAAGAAACATTTATCTATCTATTTATTTATTTACTCATTTTTTAAAGGTTTTATTCATTTATTTGACAGAGAGAGAATGAGCACAGGCAGCAGGAGCAGCAAGCAGAGAGAGGGAGAAGCAGGCTCCCCACTGAGCAATGAATTTTTTTTTTTTTTTTTTTTTCCCAAAAAAAAAATTTTTTTTTTATTAAACAGCAGTACAGGAAAACCTAATGCTCTGTCAGACACAACGGAAATCTGGGAGGCCAGGGGGAGGGCAGCAGACATGAAGGAGAAACCTCAAAGAAAGCCCAGATGGGAAGCACCCTGCTCGCCCATTTATATATATATAGGGAGAAGCAGGCTCCCCACTGAGCAATATAAGGCCCAATTCCAGGACCCTGGGATCATGACCTGAATCAAAGGCAGACACTTAACCGACTGAGCCACCCAGGCTCCCCTTGAAGAAATATTTAATTAACATTTCATAAGCACAACGTAGAAAAGACAAAAAGATTTTCATATTATGTTCAAAATTGATATCAAACCTGGAAAATATTATCATAATATGATATCTATAACTGAAGCAAATTTATCAATATTGAAGTATAAATCTTATAAAAAATTAAATCCATATCATATATCTTTTTAAATGTAATCAAGTTTAGTTTATTACAGGAAAACAAGGCTGGGTAACAATTCAAAAGTAACTTTATAGGGACGCCTGGGTGGCTCAGTTGGTTGGGCAGCTGCCTTCAGCTCAGGTCATGATCCCAGCGTCCTGGGATGGAGTCCCACATCGGGCTCCTTGCTCGGCAGGGAGCCTGCTTCTCCCTCTGCCTCTGCCTGCCTCTCTGTCTGCCTGTGCTCGCTCCTGCTCTCTCTCTGACAAATAAATAAAAAAATCTTAAAAAAAAAAAAGTAACTTTATATAATTAATGGCATCAATGACAAATGAGGAAAAATAATATTCTATATCAAAATAAGTGGAAAATAATAGGGCATATTAAAACAAATGGAAAATACAGATTCTACCCTGGATATAAAAATATAAAGTTTATAATACAACTTTAAAAAACAAAAAAGCTAGAAAATTCTTATATAAATTTTATTGAAATATAAAAGATTTGACAATATAAAAAAGGACACTTAAAGATAATAATTATCATAAATATGTAAATATTTAATAATATTCCATTAAAATGCAATGAAATTTTATAAAATAATTTGAAAGCATTAATTTGGTAGAAAAAAGTAAATATATATTTATAAATAAAGATTGATTAGGAGAGTCTTTAAAACACTATATAGAAAAAAATCAGAAAAATGAGCTTTCAAAATAAGCTCTACCTTACATCCTACAGCAGTGTACATTTCAAACATTTTAAAGGAGCAAAAGTTACAAATAAAGGAAATAACCTTAAAGGTAAATAACAGAAAATATAAATTACAATATGCATGTACCCGGTCTTGGGACAGAAAGGGGCTATCAAATTAAATGGTAATAAAAGTGTACTATTAAAAATAGTTGATAGAAAAAAATAGGTGATAGAAATTAATATGTGAAGTTTTCAGTGTGAAGTAAAATTTAACAGAAAAATAAAAAGCAAAAGGAATATGATGGAGACTACTTGCCTCATATCTAGCAGACTATGAAAATAATTGTAAGTCATATAAAAACAATGAATGAGGGGTGCCTAGGTGGCTCAGTTGGTTAAGCAGCTGCCTTCAGTTCAGGTTATGATCTCAGGGACCTGAGATTGAGCCCCACATCCGGCTCCCTTCTCACTGGGGAGCCAGCTTCTCCCTCTCCTCTGCCTGCTGCTCCTCCCATTTTCTCTCCCTCCCTCTCTCTCTCTGTCAAATAAATAGATAAATAAAAATGTTAAAAACAGAGCAATGAATGTTCTAGTTGAAACTGGGGAAAGGTAATGAGTATACAAATGATTTTTTTAAAGATATTATTTATTTATTTGACAGAGAGGGAGAGAGATCACAAGTAGACAGAGAGGCAGGTGGGGGGGCGGGGGGCGGAGCAAGCTCCTGGTCAAGCAGAGAGCCTGACAGGAACCTTCATCCCAGGGCCCTGAGATCATGACCTGAGGTGAAGAAAGAGGCTTAATCCACTGAGCCAACTAGGTGCCCCAAGTACACAAAACTTAAATGGATAAAAGTATAACACCTAACCATATTAAATTTATTTTCTTTAGATTTAACAAAAATAATTCAAATGAAAACATCATTGTTATATTTGTCCTTTGAAAAGATAATTATCAAATATAATGTTAGTAACAAGACTGGTGACTATGCCAAAAAATATAAAATGACTCACTGGCAAAAATCTCTCTTCTATAACTTTATTCCTAAAAGTTAGTAATAAAATTATATAAAATGACATTCACTGAAACACTGTTGAGATTATGAAAATTTAGAAATAGCATATAGTTCAACAATAGCTTAGCTTAATAAATTTTAAAACAGCTTCATGGTAACACTGTATGGTAGCAGGCATTTTAATGAATATATGAAAATGTTTCTGATATTTAGCTCAGTGAGTGAAGTTATAATATATAACTTCAATATGCAGTATCATTTCTATTTTATAAATTATGATCTTATGCATCTAGACAAGGATCACATATGTATACATCTTTCTATACTTAGGTTCACATTGTTTTTTTTTTGTTTGTTTGTTTGTTTTGTTTTGTTTTGTTTTTTTCTGTTAGAGTAGCTTATTGACATGTGTTTAAATAAAATGTGTGTACTGGGAGGGGGAAGAATTAGTTCCTTGATTTTTAGAAGCTTATTTGGTAAGGGATTAAGTGAATAGACATCACTGAAAAATCCCCTGGACCTCCTTTCTTTTCCTATAAAGAAATATAGTGATCACTTTCATTGAAAGCTATTTGGTTAAGCAAAATTACTTTGTTGTTTTTCATCCATTGGAGATCCATTATATACCCCAAATCAATCAGAGTGAAAAACACCACATAGGGTTCTTTAGGTCTCTGTATGCTATACAAATATTGTCATAACATTTTGCTGAATAACACTACAGGGGGATACATGCATAAAATGATCCCTGAAGTCCAGTAAATAATAGACAGGACACTGGTGAGTATGCAGAGCTTTTGGTTAGGACTATTTTTTGCAAATCAATAAGGCAGAAACACTAATGTTTACTTTCTCTAGAAGAATAGACAAAAGGATATGCAAATAAAATTGTGTTAAAATTAAACTTTCACAAAGCAAACAATAAATATATTCTACAACACCAAAATTAAATGGAATATATAGTTCTAGCAATATATAGTGATGTTATACTTATTCACCACCGTCATGACATTTTTGTAAGTAGAGCAAATTATTTACCTATTCTTTAATAAACTTTCCTCAGTAATTGGTACCTGATATTAACTACTTTTTAGTACATTTTGAGACACCAGAATAGCAGACTAGGGCAGGCTCGGTTATAATATTTTGAGGCATTGTTTCATGGAGACTATAGGTTTTGACCTTTGTGAAATCACAGAATCATTAAGTTTGACTAAACAAACGTGCTCAAAATTTCTCTCTTCTCTCCTTTGTCTTGTCCCCAATGAAAAAGCAGTTCAACCTTTCATTATTTAAATAGTCTATTTCTAAGCTATTTAAAGAAAGAAATGAAAAGAATTGTTATTAATCTGATCCATAATTTTAGGAGTAAAAAGGGGTCGAGAGCTGGGAATCAAGTGCAAAGATTTATAATTCAAATGTAAAGGTTTATAATACAAGAATAACTTAACCTTCCTGCTCTATGCCCCTCTCCACTCACACACACACACACACACACACACACACACACACACACACACACTAAGCTATTCACCAGTGAGCTTCTGGGAACAAGAGATATTTATATACTCAGTTTCTAAGCAGACCGTAAAAATGGAGAAAAGGGTAAAGGTCATTGTTTCACAGCTGGAAGCAGAGAAAGAAAATCCCTAAAAACCAATTTCTCCTAGTGCTTTCTGTTCTCTTATGAGACAGGAAATAGGAGGACTGAGTGTCTAGAATGACTTTAGACTCCTGGCTTAGGAAATATTGGTGCAGCGCCACAATATCTCTAGCAAGGAAGGGATGCAGATCTTGTTAAATAGGCATTAAATCATGAGCAAATGATTATATGTTAAACTGACATATTTAGGTCCAGTTTCTTGTTCTGTAAATAATGATCTTAAAAGTTGTCATGCTGTTCTAATGAAGTAAAAGGATAAACAAACTGAAAAAATCAATGTTCTTAGATCCCTAAAAGAGGGAGGGCACAGGGTAAACCACCTGCCCCCCAAGACTAGAGAGACAGACAGAACACAAGGAATCTCAGAATACTGAGATGAAACTACCATGAGAACCTCAACGGGAAGGGAGAGGTAGGAAACTGGAACTATAACTGAAGAATTGTTGGAGGCTCAGTGTGCACAAGTCTGAGAGTTAAAAGCTCCCAGGGAACCCAGTCATCAGAAGGGCCTCCACAACTCTGTTAAGGTTCACTTAAAATTTCCTGGGTCTTCTTTGGGGGGAATAGAGTAAGGCAGGTGTAAGGACCTATTTAGCCAAAACGGCTCCACTTTGGTTGAACAGCCATTTTGTTGTTTATGCAGTAAAATTTAAAATGACCCTGCTCCCCCCAGCTCTCTGCCCCCCCCCCTCAGGGGACTTACTTAAAAGCAAGTCCGGAAAACCAGTCCCAGGTAACAAAGCCCAAATACAAGGGTGGGTCAGGCCAGGTGGAGACATCCAATCAGTGGGGCATGCATACTGTCTCCCTAGCTACCAAGGAGTGTTGCCCCACCTTTTGGGCGCCAATTCTAACCAAGGTGATAGGCTAGTTCAAATAGCTACTAAGGGGTGAACTGTAATTCAGTTGGCCACCCGTGTGTGAGCTAGCATGACTGCAGCTTTCTCTGTGTGTTGCAATCTCATTGGCCAATCTCATGTGGCCAGGCTCAACCACATGGCCTTTGCTCTATAAAAGTTAGTCTGTACGGCAGGGAGGGGTCACCTCTTTGTAAGAGACTGCCCTGGTCAGTTGGTTTGATTCTCGCTGGATGCTTGGCACAACGTAAAGCTTTGCTTAACCTTCGCTTTGTATCAGTCTCGCTCCTTTGATCACGAACCTATCACTGGGGGACCTTTCAGCAGGAACCATTTTTAAATACTCCAGGAAACTTGCTAACTAAAACTTTAGGAAAAAAGGAAAAGAAGAAACAGGAATAACTGAGAATCTCCCTATATTAATGTCGGACACCAACCCAGAGATCCACAAATTTCAGAGAAAATCAATTAGGATAAATGCCAAAAACAAAAACAAAAACAGACAAACAAAACACCTATACCCAGGCATATCATTTTCAAACAACAGAAAATCAAAGTAAAGAAAAAAAATCCTGAATGAAGTCCTAGGAAACAAAAAAGCACTTCACCTAAAGGGGAACAAAGATAAAAAATACATCCAACATCTCAAAAACCACACAAGAACAGAATAGAGTGAAATTTTTAAATGTTTAAAGGAGAAAACAAACAAACAAAAAAACACCCACCAAGCTAGAATTCTGTACCCTATGGGATTATCCTTCAAAGGTGAAGGAGAAATAAACACTTGCTCACACAAACAAAAACTGACAGCAGTTGAGGCCAGGAGATTTTTCTGGCAAGAAACGTTAACCAGTTATTTACACAAGGGGCAAGGTTTGGTGGTCCCCTGGGTCTCCACAGACATTCTGCCCAGGACTCTGGGGTGTGCTCAGCCAGCCTTACTGAGCAGAGGAGTATCCTTGAGGCACTGAAGAGGTTGACCAGTTTCACCCAAAGAGCATGGGAGTGCAAAGGCCTCAAGTTGAGGCTACTCACAGAGGGTTTTTGTCCTGCTGCACGGTTCAGCCAGGCTCTGGCGCACTTCCTCACTAAAACCCCTGATGGCACGTTGTCCTGAAGCTCTTCATCCTGCTCCTCATTTCTGGGTAATGTGGCCTAAAAGACTCTTTCTCCAGTGGAAGGAAGGAAGCCTGGGGAGGGATGCTGGAGTTTTTAGACAGGCAGTCAAAGAGCAGCCCTCCAGGACCCGGAACCCTAGAAGACACAGGCCAGTGAGAGGTGCCCATTTTAGGCCCATGGCCTCTTGGTCCTTTTGAGTCCTGTCACTGGGGTCTGGACCTTTACCCCAGCAGGAGCCTGGATGGCGGAAATAAGGTGAGAGGATTTCAAGATTACTTCCATCTTGACTTACACGTTTAAAAATCTTCCTACTACTACTACTCCAAAAAAAAAAAAAAAAGCCCCAACATTTTCTTCAGAAACTCTGAGCTGTTCTTCTCAGCTATGAGCTGCCCCTCTCAGCTATGAGCTGTCCCAGGCATCCACATCGAAGACAACTTTAGTCAAACCCCAACACTTATAAGGAATATCGTGGTGGTGGATTTTGTCTGCACTTCTTTGTTACCAGGCACTTCATGTAAAGATGTGATGCTGCATGATTAGGCTAGAACAGCACTTTCAGGCTTGATGCATCATACCAGTGTTCTAAACCAAGTTGTTGATTATATCAGCTTTGGCACAATTATACAAGAAGTGAAAACCAACAATGTGGTAGAGAGGCTGCCCTTGGAGCTGGCTTATCTGATAAGAATCCTGCTCACACTAGCTTGCGTATCTGTCAGCCAAGCCAGGGCCATAGGTGTTGGCTTGATTGTTTCTAGCCAGTGTGATTCAGTTGTGGAAGGTGGTGTAGAGTTAATGTTGGACATCTCTATTCGTCATTCAAGCAAGTTGAGGAAAATGATTCTTGATCTCAGTAAGGCCAAGACTCTGGGTCAGTCACTGCCTTTAACCTCTAAATTCAGATTGAATTTCTCACCACTTGAGCACCCTCTGGTGAGAATATGGGCACTTTGCAGATCAACTGGTCACTGCCTTGGCTTTTTCTGAGTATGTATTTTGTTTCCACAGTCTGACCCTAAGGACATAGGATGAAGGACTCCTTTCCAATGTTGTATCCTAAAAAGTACCAAGAAAAGATAACAGTTATCGAAGATAACTACACTCATCCTTTCTGCCTGGAGCAGATGGCCAAACAAAAACCTGTATTCATCAAGCCCTGTGGTATAAGGACAGCTACAAATTCTTTTTTCCTGACCGATGGTGAATCAGCAGTGTTGATTATGGCAGACGAAAAGGCTCTGGCCATGGGTTATAAATGGAGGTCATTTTTTAGGAATTTTGTGTAAGTATCTCAGGATCCAAAAGATCAACTTTTACTCAAACAACAAATGCTATTCCAGACGTTCTAGAGAAGGCAAGATTAACTGATATTGATGCTTTTGAATTTCAGTAAGTTTTCTCAGGTCAGATTTTGGCTAATTTGAAAGCCATGGATTCTGATTTGTTTGCACCAAAATACATGGTTAGAAAAAACAAGATTGGATTGCCTACTTTAAAGAAGTTTAACAATTGGGGTGTATGGCTGTCCCTGAAATACCTATTTGGAGCCACTGGCTGCAGGATGGTCATAGACATGCCAACAGATTACAGAAGGAAAGAGGTTAGTATTCCTTAGTGACTGCTATACATCTGGAGAGCAGAACCATACTATGATAATGGAAGCTTATGCAAAATAATAGTTCAGGAAGAGGTGACCTGAAGTTTCTGTGCAGCACTCATACTAGGTAATGCCATTTCAGTGCATTACTAAATGATACCTATAAATTCTAGCTCTTCTTAGGAAAACAAAATTTATGACCCTCTGTTAAATGTTTTGCGGTTAAGGCTGGCTAGTGTTCTGATCTTTCCAATAATCATGGCTTACTGCTCTTTCAGGGATTACTTAGCTACCAGAATCTCAAACAGCGATAGGCCTAAGCATTTGTTTTTGGTCTTTATTTTCATTGAAGAGTAAGCGAGTGGTTGCAATTTGGGGAGAGGTTAGCTGAGATTTGGAACTATCTTTGTAACATTTGCAAATCATATCTATTCCTATATGTAACCTAAAGATAACTCTTTTCTATGAAATACAAGCCAGTGTACCTAAATTAACTTAATTATGGAAAGATAATTCAGAATCTGAACAATGTGGAGAGGTATTGTCTCTAATTTTTTTTTTTTATTTTCTTAGAGACAATGAAAATAATATAGGTCAAAAACCCATATCTACATAAGGGAAGAGCATCAAAAAAGGAATGAGTGAGAATAAAATAAAAACTTTTCTCTTATGCTTAATTGCCAATTAATTTTTCAAAATAATAACACCAATAATGTATTCCAGTATGTATGCTTATGTATATACCATATATGCTCTGTATGCTTATTTATAAGTAAAAAGAATGACAGCAATGATTCAAAGAGCAAGAAGAAAGAATTAGATTTATTTTCTAATAGGGTACTTACACTACTGATGAAGTGGTATACTGTCATTTGAAAGTGGACTTAAATTAACTGTAAATCATCTATTGCAAATCCTTAGGCAAACACACAAAAAATGCTATATTCTAAGAAATGAGAAAAAATGGAATCCTACAAAATGCTTATTTAAAACCACAAAAAGGAGAAAAAGAGTGGAAGATAAGAATAGAAACAATATAAGAGCATCAAATAGAAAACAATAACAAGTATGGTAGATATGAGCCCAAATATATCAATAATCACTTCAAAACAATAGTCTAAATGCATCATTTAAATGGTAAAGATTCTTAGAGTGAATAAAAAAAAACAGAACCCAATTGCATTAAGTCAACAAGAAAAATATTTTAAATATAAAAAGGCATACAAATTAAAAGTAAGTGGATGGAGAAAATATGCTATGCTAATACATATCAAAAGAAAGCAGAAATAGCTACTTTAATTTCAGACAGCAGATTTCAAAGATAAATTTACTACAGTTAGAGAAGGACATTATGTAATTACAAAGAGGTCAGTTCCCCAAGAAGACATAATAATTCTTAATGTGTATATGTCTAACAAGATAGCATCAAACTGTGGGAGACAAAAACTAATAGAACTACAAAGAAAAATAGATGAATCCACTATCATAGTTGGAGACTTCCAGAACCCTCTCTCAGAAATGGACAGATCCAGCACCCAGAATATTAGTAAGGGCATAGTTGATCACAATACCATTAATCAATTGGTTATAATTGACATCTATAGACTAAATCCTACAACATCATTATAAGCATTCTTTTCAAGCTTCACATTCGCCAATATCAACCACATTTTTGTTCATTTGTTTAACAAATTTAAAAGAAAAAAAATCCTACCATGGCCACTCTCAGATCAAAATGGAATTAAACTAGAAACCAATAATAGATAACAGGAAAATCCCACAAAATGTGGAGACTAACTAGCACACTTCTAGATATAGACACATCATTTTATTCTGCTTCATTTCATTGCACTTCATAGATAATGCATTTTTTTTACAAAATGAAGGTGTGTGACAACTCTCTATCAAGCAAGTCTATGTGTGTTATTTTTCCAACACCATTTGCTTACTACATGTCTCTCTATCCAATTTTCATAATTTATACAGTATTTTAAACTTTTTCGTTATTATTATATTTGTTATGGTGATCTGTTATCAGTGATTATGTCTCAATGAATGTTCAGACGGTTAGCACTTTTTAGCAAAAATTATTTTTTAATTAAGGTATGTACTTTTTTAGACATATTGTTATTGCACACTTAGTAGACTATAATATGGTATAAACACAGCTTTTACATGCATGGGGAAACTAAAAACTTCATTTGACTCATTTTGTTGCGATATTTACTTTATTGCAGTGGTCTGGAACTGAACCTGCAATACAGCTAAGTGTCCCTTTAATATATAGCTCAAAGAAGAAATCTCAAGCAAAATTTATAAAGTTTTTTTTCTAAATGAAATGAATAAAGAATTTATCAGCATTATTTATTTAGCTTGTGGGATGCAACTACAGTAGCATTTCTAGAGATATTTGTAGCACTGTATATATAAGAAAAGCAGAAAAATCTAAAATATCCTGAATCCCCATATTATAAAACTAGAAAAAGAACAGCAGGTTAAATTCAAAGTAAGCAGAAGAAAAGAAATGCTAATAATTAAAGCAGAAATCAATAGAATTTAAAATAGTAAATCAGTAGATTAACAAACCCAAAAACTGTTTTTTTGAAAAAATAAAATAAATTGATGTCTTTATTTAACCAGGCTAAAAGAAAAAGGGAGCATGCAAATTGTAATATCAGAAAGGAAGAAGGGACATCACTACAGACCCCATAAACATTAAAAGTATAATAAAGGGATACTATGAACAACACTATATCTAGAAATTTGGCAACCTAGATGAATGAGCCAATGTCTTTATTTTTTTGAAGTTTTTATTTATTTATTTGAGAAAGAGAGTGATCATGACAGAGGGGAGGGTGAGAGGGAGAAGCAGACTCCCCACTGAGCAGAGAGCCTCATGTGGGACTTGGTCCTGGGACTCCAGGATCATGACCTGAGCCAGAGGCAGACAATTAACCAACTCAGTCACACAGGCACCCTTGGCCAATCCCGTTAAAGAGATATAATTTGTCAAAACTCACACAAGAAAAATAGACAATCCAAATAGCCCTATATCTATTGAAGAAATTGAATTAATATTTAACAACCTTCTAAAATAGGAAGCACCAGGCTCAGATGTTTTCACTGATGAATTACACCAAAAACTCAAGGAATGGGGCACCTGTGTGACTCAGTAAGTTAAACGTCAGCCTGCAACTCAACTCAAGTCATGATCCCAGGGTCCTGGGATCAAGGCCTACACCGGGCACCCTGCTCAGCAGGGAGCCCGTTTCTCCCTCTTCCTCTGCCTGCTGCTTCCTCTGCTTGTGCTATGTCTCAAATAAATAAATAAAATCTTTAAAATAAACTTAAGGAACAAATCATATCAATTCTATACAATGTTTTTTTGGAGGATGGAAGTAAAGGGAATACTTCCTAATTCATTATTTGTGACCAGCATCACCCTAATAACAAAACCAAACAAAGTTACTACAAGAGAACTACAGACCAATATCTCTCATGATCAAGACACCTCAACAAAATATTAGCAAGTTGGATCTAAAATGTATAATAATAATTACACACCACAACCAAGTGGGATTTATCCCAGGAATGCAAGGCAGGCTTACAAATTCAAAAGCCACCTAATTCAATCTGCCAGTGAGCCCAAAAAGCAAAATCACATGATCATATCAATAGAGGCAGAAGAAGTATTTGATAAAATCCAACCACCATTTATTAAAACAAAACAAAACAAAAAATAAAACAAAACAAAAAAAACTCTCAATAAACTAGAAATAGAGCCAAACATCCTTGGCTTAGTAAGGAGTATCTACAAAAACACTACAGCTAACATCATACTTAATGAGAAATTCAAAAATGTACCACTAAGGTCAGAACAAGGTAAGGGTCTTTCCTTTCACCTTTCTTTTAAAATCTTATTCTGGAAGTTCTAGCTAACGCAGTAAGACAGGAAAAGGAAATACAGGATATATAGATTAGAAAGGAAGAAATAAGATTATTTTATAGATGACATGGTAGTCTGGTAAAAAAATCTGAAATAATTGGCAAAAAAATTCCTAAAACTAAAAAGTGATTATAGTAAGGTTGGAGAGTAGACATTACTATACAAAAGGCAATTACTTTCCTATCTATCAGCAAGTAGATATATAGTAGTAGTAGTTAAACAAAGTTTAACTACCAGTTAGAACAGGTAGTTGAATAAGTATAATTTGAAAATAAAAACACAATTCCATTTACATTTGCACTCAAAAAATGAAGTAGTTATAAATCTAACAAAATTTGTATAGGATCTATATGAGGAAAACTATAAAGCACTGGTGAACAATATACAATAAAAACTAAATAAATGGGGAGATGGTTCATGTTTTGTACAGGAAGACTCCATATTGTCAGTATGTTCACTCTTCCCATCATGATCTATAGTTTCAATTCAATCCCAGTCAAAAATCTCAGCAAGTAATTTTGTGGATATGAACAAACTAATTCTAAAGTTCACATTGGGAGTCAAAGATCCAGAATAACCAATAACATATTGAGGAACAAAGTTAAAGAATGATACTACCTGACTTCAAGACTTTCTATAATCTACAGTACTTAAAGAAGTATGAAATTGGTGGGGAAAATAAAACAGGAAATTGATCAGTGGAATAAAATAGAGAGCACAGAAGGAGACCCACATAATATAGTTGACTGATTTTTTTTTAATAAAGGAGCAAAGACATTTCTATGGAGCAAAGATCATCTCTCCAACAAATGACACTGGAAAAACTGGACATCCATATGCAAAAAAAAAAAAAGAGA
Organism: Taxidea taxus jeffersonii; assembly: GCA_003697995.1. Taxonomy (NCBI): domain Eukaryota; kingdom Metazoa; phylum Chordata; class Mammalia; order Carnivora; family Mustelidae; genus Taxidea; species Taxidea taxus. The sequence continues at coordinate 19,696 of ML109703.1, read as the reverse complement.
GAGAGATAATCTAGACACAAAAATTAACAAAAATTAACACAAAACACATCACATATCTAAGTATAGGATAACATAAGAGAAAAGTTAGTTTATCTTGGGAATGTTGATAACTTTTTAGATGTGGCTTGATCCATGAAAAACATAACTGATAAGTTGTACATCTTTAAACTTACAAACTTCTGCTCTGTGAAAGATCATGTCAAAAGAACAAGAAGACTAAGCTGTAGACTGAGAGCAAATGTTTTTAAGAAACATCTGATAAATGACTATTACCCAAAACACACAAAGAACACTCAACAGTAATGAAACAGACAACTTGATTTAAAAAATGGGCCAAAGGCCTTAATATATACTCCCTAAAAAAAGATATACAAATGTCAAGAGAGCATATGAAAGATGATCATATCAGGTCATCGAGGAAATGAAAATTAAAATGAGATATCACTACAAACCTATTAGATGACCAAAATGCAGAACACTGAACACCAAATACTGGTGAGAATATGGAGCAACATGAACTCTAATTCATTGCTAGTGGCAATGCAAAGCGGTGCAGCTACTTGGAAAGATGGCTTGGGGGTTTACTCTTAACTATGTGATCCAGCAATCACACTCCCTAGCATTCACCTGCAATATTTGAAAAGTTGCTATGTCCACACAAAAACCTGCACATGGATCTGTATAACAGTTTTATTAATAACTACCAAAATTTGGAAGCAACCAGGATGTCCTCAGGTGAATGGATAAATAAACTATTATATCTGACAATGGAATATTACAGAATGCTGAAAAGAAATGAACTATCAGACATGAAAAAACACGGAGAAACCTTAAAACCATATAACGAGTGAAAGACCATCTGAAAAGCCTATATAATGCATGATTCAATTCTGACATTCTGGAAAAGGCAAATACGATGGAGACAGTAAAAAAGATTAGGGGTTGCATGTGGGCAGAGGGAAGAGATGGATGAATAGGTGGAGCAGAGAGGATTTTAGGGCAGTGAAAATGCTGTTTCATATCGTAATAATAGATACATGGTATTATACACTTACCCAAATCCATAGCTAGCCTATACAATACCAAGAGTAAATCAAAATGTAAACTATTAGCTTTGGGTAATTATGATGTGTCAATGTAGGTTCACCAGTTATAACAAATGTGCCACACAGTGAGGGATTTTGATAATGGGAGAGGCTGTACATGTGTGAGGCAGGGATTGTATGAGAAGCCTCTGTACATTCTCCCCAATTTTGGGGAACCTAAAACTGCTCCGAATAAAATAAAGTCTTAATATAACAACACATTTTTAAAAAATCACATATTTAAAAGAAAATGGAAAGTAGTTTTAAGAGATGAAGGGGAGGGAGAAAAACCTCATGCTGGGCATGTAGGTTATACTAGATAAATGCAGGATTGGGAAAGAGGTAAAGAGGAGTGTGAACTGATGGATTTAGCTTGAAAGTAGAGGAGGCAGCAACCAGGGAATTTCCCAGGATATGGTGTTGAGGAGGACAACTGATTGCCAAAGTCCCTGTTTTAATAAGATTTGAGACCTCTATACTCCTCTTGCCATACTTCTTGCCATAAGACACCTCCCAACAGTAGTCTGCAGAACACCTGTGCAGAGATTAGTCAGTCTTGTTCTTGAGATCTTTAATTTGTCTTGTGGAAAAATGACACATCAGTTAAAAACCCATTACTGTAATCAATATTTCAGGAAGCCTGGAAAGCACATGTTTGCTAGTGACAATCTATGTATTTGCCCCAAAGGAAAGGTAGACAGACATTCCTTCCTTGCCTTTTTTATGGATGCTAGCTATTCCATCAGAAAATATAAAACCCATTTATTTCACTAGTAAGGAAGTGCTATGTGATAAAGGAAACTACTGGTAGTTAGTTCAGTGAAAAAAGAAATGACAAATTTAGGGGGAAATGATCATATATAAATTAATTGTCCTCACATTATTGGAAAATAATTACTTGACAGAAAGTATTCTTAACAGAACTAAGGACTTGAGAAATAAGATCTTTGTAAATGTTTTTGTGACCAATTTCAGTCTTTATATACTCACTCTAATCTTTCTACTTTTCAGTGAAAACTATTCTAATTTCTAAATATGGGGGAACAAAAATCAGTACCTGGCTATTTCCACTTATCCCTTTCACACATTTAAGTACTTAGGATTTTTAATACTGAATTCCTAAGACATCTTCAAAGAATATATTTCTTCAGTTTTTTCTTACATATTTATCTATCCAACCATTTGTTACCTATGTTTTACTGCCTACTTACCTACTTATCCATTATCTATCTATTGATATAAATCTCTGCTGCAATAAGAGTTGCATATGGCACACCTTAGCACAAAAAATTCTTTGTTGGTCATTTATAAGATGCTGAAAACTCATTTTTTGTTAAACTATCTACTGTGATCAACTTATTTGAGTCCCACTACTCAATTATGGCAACTCTGTACTTTAGAAATGGGTAAGGAATAAGTAATCTGTATGATTTTGCATCTTTTCTGGTTTAGGTACACTTAAATTATTATGTAAAATCTAGGAATGTTTGATAATATGATATTAAAAATGTTTTACACAGAAATTATTACTACGATTTGGATGATTGTTGTGTCTTCAGTCTGTCTTCTTGGGTGAAGTCTTTTTGATTTGTTTTAATATTAGTCTGAATTCAAAACCTTACCCATTTGGGAACTGTATTTTCTCTAAGTTTATAGTAAAAATTATTCTTATTTAAATGAATCTGCTATCATTTAAGCTGAATTAATTTTATCCTTAACAGGATGAGAATATTTTTCTTATTAAGCTACACTCAGTTTAAGGCATTTGCACAATATTAAAAACTTAACAATAAAGATGAAAATTCTGAGGTAGAGTTAGATCTGATAGCTTTATGTATTTAAAATCCTTTTTGTTATTTTTAATCCTCCTTGTACATACTCTCACATAATGTAATTCAGTGTTTGAGGCAAACTCAATTACTGAAATTCACAGTATATTAAAAACTTTAAACTATGTTTAAAGATACCATTGAGATGTAGGAAAAGTGGAGATTACCATAGGAAATTATACCCAGGAGATTAAGATGAACATTTATCTACTCAAGGGGAAAATGTATAATTCCTCTTGAGATTTGAAGAATTATTTGATATAATCTATGGTGCTTTTTCATATTATCAAGCAAAGAATTGTTGGGGTTTTATAAAGGCTAAAAGCACCAAAAAGTTTTAAATACCACTTTTTTGATTACTTATAATTTATATCTGCAGTTTACTATGTTTTGTAGATTGCTAATATATTTGTTTTTCACTATTTACATTATTTCAAAAAGTATCAGAAATATTTTATAAATACAAGGACTGTTACATATAAGTATAAATGTGTATGTTTTAATATATATGATCTTTTGTTTGCAAGAAGAGGAGATACATAAGTACAATAATATTGTCAGTATATATTTTAAATTCTTTTATGTTCATGTTCCCAAGTGACTAGAAAGAGGAGGCTGTATGACAGAGGAAATCAAGAGGAAGAAAACGGGGATTTTTAAAAATCTAGTGTCTTAGAGTAAGACAAGGAAAAGAATGGGGGTAGGGGAAAGTAAATGTTCCTTTTTAGATAAAACACCTGTAGTTGGGATAGAATAAAATTGATTAGATAGATAATAGGTGGATGGAGGGATAGATAGATATAGATAGATAGATGATGATAGATAGATAGATGATAGATACATACATATATACATACATACATAGATGTTAAGCACTGCATTGTGTTCCCCCAAATTCATATACTGAAGTCCTAATCAGTACTTCAGTATGTGACCTATCTGAACATGAGAACTTAAAGAGACAATTAAGTTAAAATGAGACCATTAGGGTGGCACCAATCTCACTGGTGACTTTATAAGAAGAGAAAATTTGGACACACAAAGAGACACCAGGTGTGTACTTACACTGAGGAAAAACCATCTACAACAATCTAGAGGCAGCAAAAGGGAGTCCATTTAGAAGTCAAGGAGAGAGGCTTCAGGAGAAATCAACCCTGCTAATATCCTGATCTTGGACTTCCAGCCTCAGAATGGTGAGGAAATACATTTCTGTTACTTAAGACACACAACCTGTGATATTTTGCTATGGCTGCCTGAATGAAATAGAATAGTATATATTGTCCCCGTTGTCATTTTGGATTCTGTGAGAAGACTGGTTTTTAATGTGTTTTTACGTTAATCTGGAGCAGACACAACAGAGACATGTGCCACCAGGGATTATGCCCACTGTTTTCTAAGCCCCTGTAATTTAGATTAGAGCTTTTCCGTGTGTTCCCTCTGGGGAACAGAGAGAGTCACTGGACCTGCCATTGTAAGGGTTCTTTACAGTAGGAATGGGTAAAATGACTGAAAATGTAGGGGTGGGATGACCTAAGCCATAAATACAGTAGAGGTTGTGACTGTATCACAGAAGACCAGCAGTACCTCTGAGCAAGAGCTAGCCAGTTAAAGCTGGCAGGGGGCCTAGTATTTAATATGATACATCGTTACAGAAATTACCAAAGACCATTAGAACAGAAAAAGGACAGATACATGGATCTAAAGCCTCTTTCTCTTTGCAGTGGAGGCAGGAAATTTTCCCTCTTAACACAGGTGTTAATCTGGGAAGAAGTAGGGGAGGAAAAATCCTAAAATGAAAACAAAAGAACAAAAACTCTGTATTTACAAAATGCCAAACAGAATGAGTAAAATGAAAGTTATTGTGTTCAGTTTAAATTGCAGAAGTGAGTCCACTGTCCCTGTAATGCCCACACTACCCTGGCCTGAAGGGACTCATGAATTCTAGTAGGTGGCTTGACTTTTGGTTAAATCACATAGACAAGCAAAGGAAGCATAATCCCCTGTACACTCCCACTACTGATGAATAAATATAAAACTCCACTAAAAGTACATATTTCTCCTTTGTTGAACTCACGAAAAGTAACCCTGGACTGGGCTATTAAAAGTATTTGAGCTATTGAAATTGCTGCTTACAGTGATGCTTGGAATTGGTATTAAAATAGCAGAACATATTTTATCAAAATAAAGAAGAAAGGAAGAAGGCAAGAAAATCAGTCTCTGAAAGCATGACTAATTCCCAACCCCACTGAATGGAGGGTGTAGAGGAGCTTGAGCACAAGCATTGTCAGCCATGAATATCTTGGGAAATGGAATGAATTGTGTCTTCAGTGAGGAGACATAAATAAGACTAATTATAAGGAGCTGGGAAAGTAATGAGTGGAAAAGAAAGGGAGGAAAAGGAAGAGACAGAAAATTTGTTAAGTACTAATATTTGTACCTCATTTAAACTATATAATTCCAAAACATTTCTAAAAATATATATTACTAAACCTTTGTCCTCAAGGGTCTAAGATTGGAGTCAGCAGACTATCATATGTGAGGAAATCAGAACTTCCACCAGGTTTTCCAAGTAGAAAGGGAGAAGACACAAATTGCTGATATCAGAAATGAAAGAGAGGCTGTTACTACAGATTCAGTGGACACTAGAAAGATTTTTAAAAAAAGGGATATTATGGACACTCCATGTCCACAAACTAGACACCTTAAATTAAAAAGGCCAATTCATTGAATGACAGAAACTGCCAAAATTCACACAATGATAAGTAGAAAATATAAATAGGACTATATTTTTAAAGTAATTGATCAATAACTAATAACCTCTTAAAAAAGAAAACATTGGGACCAGATAGAGTTCCCGATGAATTTTACCAAACATTTTAGGAAGAAATGATACTAATTCTCTTAGGTCCTGTCTCAGAAAATAAAAGCAGAGGGAGTTTCTTGAGAGAGATCATACCCTAGTAATTCAAGATATATACTGCCCAGGATTTCTGTTAGGCACAGATTCAAGTGGGAAAGGGACATGATTTAACTCTATGTCCCATGTTCCAGTCAGTGTACCAGTTTCAGAGCTTTTCTCAAAACATCCTCTCCAAAAAACAACAAAACAACAACAACAACAACAAAACATCCTCTCCAATAAAATTCGGAAAGCAGAACTGTGACTTAGATATTATTGCTTAGTGCAAAAAGTAGAATACTCAACAGCAGTTGAAATATAACAGGAAATGATTCTTCAGTGAAAACAAAGTGGTAAATAAACACTGTTGGCTACTTACTTAAAGGTAGTAAGAATATGAAATTTCCCAGGCCTGAGCTAATTGCTATATTCTGAATTTAAATTAATAAAGTTGTGACAAAATTGTTTTCATACTAAGAAATCTTCTTTGTCTCATTGACGGTGGGATATGAGTTTTGGAGGCATATTTAGTAATGTATTAAAACAGATTCTTTGAAAAATAGACTGAACAGATGGCATAATGAACCTAGCAACTCAGCAGAATTTATCCATTCTTAAAATTTCACAGCTGTGTTAATTGTCGCAGTTTTACGGGCTTTTTCCTACATTTGTCAAAGGTATTTAAAAATGTCTTTTGTAAAATAAACCATTCCACGGCCATAACTTGTTAATGATCAACAAGATAAGTAACCATCTCAATAATAAAAATAGCTACTTCAGCGGTGCCTGGGTGGCTCAGTGGGTTAAGCCTCTGCCTTTGGCTCAGGTCATGATCTCAGGGTCCTGGGATCAAGCCCTGCATCAGGCTTTTTGCTCAGCAG
>ML109703.1:0-12902 GCA_003697995.1 Taxidea taxus jeffersonii | reverse complement strand
CTCTGCCTACTTGTGATCTCTATCTGTCAAATAAATAAATAAAAATCTTTTTTTTAAAAATAGCTACTTTGGCTACTAAGAAAAGCAGTATTAACTACCTATTGAACTTGAGCATAAGTCTTTACACACTGTGTTATTATGTGTTTGTTCTATAATAACATTAAAATACTTTTAGATAGTGTGCAAAATATATTGATGTGGAGCAATGTATGATGAGTAATATTTCTAGGATACATTTGGTAAAATACTGCTGCTGAAGAATGCTACATGCTGAAAAATGTTACAACATAGGAATATTATAAAAATATGGCATTAAGAGAAAAATACACAGAAGTTATATGACATGATAAAAGCTATGAAAAATATATTTACATATATATTTACATCTGTGCATTTTGCCATAAAACACTGAATAAGCATAAAAATATTCACATTTCTCTCTATAGTTGATTTTACTTTTCACTTTTATATTTTTTAAACTTTTAAAATGAACAAGAATTCTGCCCCAATAAAAATGTTATGTCTTTGCCTTCTAGGTCATTCTAAAATTTGCTAAATCTTAGTTTCTCTGCATATCATCCATAAAACTGTACAGATTAACAAGGAAAGCAAATAAAACAAAACATAGCCCATATCTCAACATATCAGGAGATAGAGATTAGTGTAATCCTCAATTTATGTATTTATGTATAGGGAGAGAAGTAAACATGATATTCCAGTGGATGGCTTATACCAAAGCCCTGAGTCAAGATGGCATGGAATCCAGAGACTGCATGATAAAAGAAAAGGGGGGTGGGTACAAGAGCTTCAGGTAGATGGGGCTTAGATAAAATCATCCCATAAAGAAAAAACTTGTTTGCAACATGAAAAAACCCATTGAAAACAAGTCTGAGACCTGGTAGATTTCAGCAGGAAATAAAGAGAAAACATTTGAGCAATTATAATAATTGAGTTGGAAGTCATAAATATCAATTGCTTCTGGGAGATTAGGCAGAAAATAGAAAAGGAACAATAATGTATAGACATGTAGAAGTGAATGGAAAGAAAGAAGAATTTTGAGAAATTAAGGGATCCTAAAGGAACGAAAGCAAATTAGAAAGTAGAAAAACACACCAAATGCTCCCCTCAACATCACCAAAGGAAAAAGCTTATAACAAATGTAATTAAAAAGATAATGCATGAGGCTCCTGGGTGACTCAGTGGGTTAAACCTCTGCCTTAGGCTTGGGTCATGATCTCAGGGGCTCTCTGCTCAGTAGGGAGCCTGCTTCCTCCTCTCTCTCTGCCTGCCTCTCTACCTACTTGAGATCTCTGTCTGCCAAATAAATAAACAATATCTTTTAAAAAAAAAAGATAATGCAGAGATATATGTACTGTACATACAACTAAATTGGCAGTAATATGATAGAGTTTGACTTCTACCACTGCAGATATACAAAGAAACTTCACATATAGCATAGGAAATTCCAGATACTTCATCTGGGTGGCTAGCTGATCAGTTTTCTGAAAAGTCTCTTGTTTTTATCCTTGACAAATGTGAATGGTAGCCAAGGAGAATATATTGTCATGCGTAAGAGAAGAGATTGAGCTGCTTGTCAGTGCATGGTTGGAAGTGCAAACAAAGATAAATTAAGCTTTGTTTTTATAGGCTTTGTAAACTCTATTGAGTTTACTACTATAACAGAAATGTACCTTAGAAATTAACTGTAGTAAAAATAATATCCTTACTGTCAATTACATATTTTAGCCCTATCTACTTCTCCCATTGAAACAATCTTTTTATTTTCAATTTTTTAATTAACATAAAGTTGGATTTTTTTTTTTTTTGGTGTGTGTGTGTATAGGCCTGTAAACTTAACACATATTTAAATTCATGTAGCTGCCATCAAATGATGATACAAACCAGGTGCATTAATCCCCAAATCTCCCTAATGTATCCTTTTATAGTTAAACCCTATTCTCATGCCTAACTCATGTCAACCACTAATCTGTTCTCCAACACAGTATTTATAAAGTCATAAAAATAAAATCATATAGTATGTAACACATTGAGAATGATTCCTTTTACCCAGCATAATGCATTTCAGATTCATCTGTTATTTTAAGCATCAATACTTTAATCCTTTTCATAGCTAAGTATTATTTAAATATTATCATTTTCTATTGATTTGATTTGCATCTTTGTAAGACTAAATTACTATATTTATGTTCTTTGTGGGGTTTTTTTGGCCAAAATTTTAGTATCTTTATTACTATGGCATTATAGTAACACTTAAAATTGGTCAGTGTGATTTTATTTTTCTTTTTCAAAATTGTTTTAACTATTTCCTTTGCCCTTAAATATAGATTTTAGGATCAGCTTGTTAAAATCTATAAAACCTTTTAGAATTTGGTTTGGAAACTCATTAAATCTACTAGACAATTTGAGAATTAACTATATGGAATCTTCCAGTCCATGAACATGATATATGATTGTTTCTTTTTTTTTCATTTTTTTTAAAGATTTTATTTATTTATTTGAGAGCAACACAGAGAGAGAGCATGAATGCAGAGAGGGAGAAGCAGGTTTCTCCCTGAGTGGGGAACCTAATGTGGGACTCAATCCCAGGAGCATGAGATCATGATTTGGCCCGAAGGCAGACACTTAACCAACTGAGCCACCCAGGCACCCCTGATTGTTTCATTTATGTATGTCTTTTTGAGGTGATGCTCAACTCACTTATTAGTTCTAAAATGTTTGTTAAATTAGTTAATATTTTCTCAATATATAATCATATTGTCTGTAAATAAGAGCAGTTTTATTTCTTCCTTTCTTATATGGATAATTTTTATTTCTTTTTCCTCCCTTTTATACTAGATAGGACTTTTTGTATAGTGTTGGGTATAAGTAGTGAAAGGAAATCAATGCTTTTTCCCAAACTTAAGATGAAATAATTTAACCTTTCACTATTAAATGTAATGTTGGCTATAAGTTTTCTGTGAACACACTTTTTCAGGTTAAAAAAGTTCCTTTCTATATCTATTTTTGGAGACATTTTACCATAAATGTATGTTTAATACAGATAAGTGTTTTTTTATCAAAGTTAATATGATTTTATATTTTTTTAAATGCTAGTAATAGTGTTGGTTGCATATATGAATTTTGAATACTGAATCATTCATTTATTGTTAAAGGTTGTAGCACATTATTCATTTTCATATTAATAGATTGGACATGCTTATAATACTTTGTTGAGAAGATTTGCATCTATGTTCATGGAAAAAAGCTCAAATTTCTGGAAGATACTATGTAGAATTAGCGGTTTCTTTCTTAAATATTTGTTAGAGTTCTCTGGTGATAGCCTCTCAGTCCAGAGATTTATGTCTCATAATGTTTTTTAGTGATGAACTTAACATACTTAATGATTACTGTATAATTCAGATTTTCTGTTTCATTTTGGGAGAGTTTTGGTAGTTTCTGTTTTTTTTAAGAAATCCTTTCATTTTTTTCAAGTGGTCAAATTTGTGTGTGTAGAGCTGATCATAATATTCCTTATTGTCATTTAAAGTCTCTGGATCTGTAAAGATGTCTAGCATCATTCTTTTTTTATATTGGTAATTTATTATTTCCCTCTTTCTTTTGTTGGATTACCTCCTGGACATTGTAATCATAAAGTCCTCTATATTTAAGTGCCATTAATCAAGTTTTCTTTACACATAGATCAGGAAAACTAATTCATCTGCTCTCCACAATAGAAATCAAGATAGAGTGTAGATGTATTCTTGTCGTTCCACAGGTTATAATTGTTCCAAGTCTTAGCATTTGGGGATATCCAAAACACACACACACACACAGAAACAAACAAACTCATGTAATCTTGTAGTCAGTATCAGATTATTATTCAGATTAAGGCATAATGAGTGTTTAAAATTGTGTATATTTATATGTGTTGGTATGCTTGCATGCATGCTTGTGTGACAACTTTCACTCAATTATCCCACAGAAAGGTATAAGATTATTTTACTTTACATATGTAGTGTTGAACCTACATATGTAAATAACCTATTTAATCTTGTACCCCAACTTTCTTTACGCCTTTGCTGAAACCAACAAGAAAACAATGTATAAATTTTAACAAAGGATTTTTAATCTATGAAGAAATATAAGAACACTTCAGAATTATCCAAAATAGAATAAAATGATGTCCCAAATTTCTTCTGCACTGTTTTTACTTTGGTGTGTTTGAAATATGTAATTGTTTGGTTTATTTTAAATCTTTCAGCTGTGCAGTGTTCATATTGCAAGAGAAGTAATAGTCTTCCTATAATATGTCTACTACAGAAGAAAGCCAGCATCAAGGGTGAATTGTGCAAGTCATAATAGCAAAAAAAATAATTATTTTGAACTAAAAATACATTTTTTTAAGAAAGAGGATGAGAGAGAGAGCATGAAAGGGGGGAGGGTCAGAGGGAGAAGCAGACTCCCCACTGAGCAGGGAGCCTGATGTGGGACTTGAGCCCTGGACTCCAGGATCATGACCTGAGTGGAAGGCAGTTGCTTAACCAACTGAGCCACCCAGGCGCTCCTAAATACAGTTTGTTCTGCCAAAGAATAAAATGATATATTTTGATCAAGCCTTGAGGAAAAAAATAAGCAAATGAATTTTTGACAACTTCAAAAACTTACCTCAGTAATATAAATCCTCTTTCTTTGTTCTGTGATCCCACTCAACATTCAATAATTTTTTTTTTTCATTGCAGTCATCATGTTTCTGTAGGGTCTTATAGACTCTAACATTTTGTTAGACTTTTTGATAACCTTGACAGTTTTAAGGAATACTGATAAGGTATTTTATAGACTTTCCTTAAATTTGGGTTTGCCTGTTGTTTTTTTGTTTGTTTTTCTCAATGTTAGGACTTATGGGTTTGGGGAAGGAAAATCACAGAGGTAAAATGCCATTCTCAGTTATACCATATCAAAGGTACATGCAATCAATACCACTTATCACTGTTGATATTAATTTTTATCATCTGATGACCTAATGCTTCTCATGTTTATCCACTGTAAAGTTACTATTTTTTCCCCATTTGTACTGCACATTTTGGAAGGAAGTCACTCTGTGTAGCCTATGCTTAAAGAAAAGAGAAGTGGTGCTAGAATCAGATATGTGAACCTCTAGGCAGAATAAGTGTGAATGTGACAGATATAAATAGAGAACTGATACAGGTCTTTTGCATTGATGATTGAAATATTTCAGATATCTAGAGTTATTTTCTGTGATGTAATTTTTTTGAAATGGTTAAAAACCTGGGAAAATTCTAAACAAAAATACACAGCCTACTTATATTTTCATGAGGTCTGTATTCTTACAGGATTTATTTTATGTTAAAACCATTTGAAAAAACTTAGTGGTTATCTAAAAGTAGAGTTTAGTTTTAGGTTCAAGATTTTTTATCTTAATGAATGCCTAGCAGAAAATTCAAACATTATGGGTAAAATGAGATAAATCATTTTGTGGGAATTCCCTAAACATTGTAGAACATGTAGTATCCTACTAGGGCCAGTTGATCTCCACAATCAATAGTAACACAAAAATATCCCCACAAATTTCTCTAGTGGTCAGTACATTAAGAACCAATGATGCAGCAAATTTAGACCATTGTAGGACTTTGAATAATATGAGAAATAGCTGGAGGTTATTAAACAAATTCACATATAATCTTATTTTTAATAGGATTTCTAGCCTGTTGTAATAAGAGTTATGTAAGAGTGGACAACAAAGACATAGTAAGTGTGATTTATTGTTTGTGTTCCACTTTAAATCACATTTACTGAGATTTAATTGTCAAACAATAAAGATATATTAAAAGTGTACAATCTGATAAGTTTTGAGACCATCACAATTGAGATGTGAACATATTTCTCACTCTGAAAATGTTATGCATAAGTCTTTGCAATCCCTCCATATTGGCCCTTCCTATCCCCTGAATCAACATTATCAAGTAACTGCAGATCTGTTTTATGTTACTATAGAGTTTGCATATTCTAGAAATTTATATAAATGGAGTCACATAATATGTATTGTTTCTGACTTTCTGTATAGTACTTCATTGTATGGCTATACCACAGCTTGTGTATACATTTTCCTGTTGATGGACAATGAGATTGTTTCTCAAACTGGCTATTAAAAACAGAGCTACTATGAATATTAATGAGCAAGTCCTTTTGTGCACATAAGCTTTCTTTTTCATTGGGCAAATGCCTAGAGAGTATGGTAATGAATCTTTAATTTTTTGAGAAACAGCCAGTTTTTCAAGGTGGTGTTACAATCTTACATTCCTACCAGCTGTATACAACAGTTGAGTTATTCCACATCCTCACCAACATTTGGTATGTTCAGTTTTAATTTTACATAGTTTTACTATTAGGTATTCTAAAAAGTGTGAGAGGTATCTGGTCACATTTTCATTTGAATGTCACTAATGACTGATAATAATAAGAATCTTTTCATGTGCTCACTTGTCATTGGTATGTCTTTGGTGACTGGCCTGTTCAAATATGTATTTTTTTTTAAATTGGGCTGTTCATTTTCTTATTGTTCTTTTTTACATATTCTGGTTACAAGTCCTTTATCAGATATATAATATGCAAATATTTTCTCCAAGTCTGTGTGATGTTTGATTTTTCTTTTTATTTATTTATTTAAAAAATTTAAATGAGTTTATTTATTTATTTGACAGAAAGAATAAGATTGCATAAGGAGAAAGAGTGGCAGATAAAGGGGAGGGAGAAGCAGGCTCCCTGCAGAGCAGGGAGAGCCTGTTGTGGGACTCCATCCCAGGACCCGGGGATCATGACCTGAGCTGAAGATACTCTCTTAACCAACTGAGTCACCCAGGTGCCCTGATTTTTCTTTTTAAACTGTCTATCAAAAAACAGGATGTTTTAACTTTTGTGTAGTCAAATTTATCATTTTTTCTTTAATGGATCAGGTTTTTGGTATTGCATGTAAGAAATCTTTGTCATACCCAAATCACAAAAAATAACTAAAAATGGACCAAGGAATAGATATAAAGCCTAAAAGCATAAATAGTTTAGAAGAAAATTTAGGAGTTTGTTTTTTTTTTATTCTTACTTATGAAAAGTTTTCTTAGAACCAGTACCAATAGTACTATCTTCAAAAAAAAAAAAAAGGTAATAAGTTCAATTTCATTAAATTTAAATGCTCTTTGACTAATGCCATTAAAGACATGAAAAGCCAAGCCAAGACTGACAGAGGATATATAAAGAACTTTCAAGAGTTAAGCATAAGAAAAGAAAGTCCAGTTAAAAGTTGGCAAATAAATTGAATAACTGCTTAACAAAGAAGATGTACGGTTAGGAAAAAAGAACATAACAAGATGCTCAATATCAAAATGGCAATAAGATATATTACACAAATATTTGAAACATTAAAATGATAATAGAGAAATAAAACTTATAATTCTATATTAGCAAAGATGCATAGCAATCAGAGCACCCATATAATGCTTGGGGGAAATGTGTAACGGTATAGCTACTTTGGAAAATATTTTGAAGATTTCATAAGGTTTAATTTAAGATTAACCACTCTCACTCAGAAGTTTTTCACAAAGTAAAATGAATACTTCTGATCATGGAAAATCCTATGTGATATGTTTACAGTGTTGTTATTTGCAACTACCCCCAACTGGATCTATCCCAAGGTTCCTTCAGCTGGGGAACAGGTGAATAAATTGAAGTACCTCCACGAAATTGAATGCTAGTCAGTAACAAAAAGAAGTTACTCTTGATATACATAGCAACCTAGAGAAATCTCAAACCCATTACGTTAAATGAAAGAGAACAAACACTAAAGACTACAAAATCTGAGCATGTGATCAGATTTTATTATATGATAGACTTTATATGATATTCTGGACAAAGGCAAAACTATATGAGCTGGAAACAGATCAGTTGTTGCTAGGACTTGAGAGTGATGAAGTATTGAACACAAGGGTTAAGAAAGAATTGGGGTGGAAGTGGCTGGGATTGATGGTCTGTTCTATATATCTATACATGTGCAGTTTGATGCCACTGACTTGACTCATGCTGAAATGACAGCAGTATTACCTTTCATAAAATTTTGGACAATTAATGCAAATGTTACCACGCTGAAAATGGCAAATTTCATCTTACCATTTTCAAGGAACAAGTTTCATCCTTATAGAACCTCTTAAATTGTTTTGTAGCTCCGTAATGGTATATGGACTGCTCATTGAGAATGGCTGCTCTTATCCTTTGGTGGTTTATTATTAAAATAACATCTAATTTCTTGGTGGTTCCAAAAGTATTTAATTTGTATTTATGTGTTTGTTGACAAAGTTTGGAGAATGCTAAGTGCAAAGGGGAATGAAGATTTTTAATATATTTACATCATTAAGAATCAGAAACATTAAGATTACTTTAAACCAGTAAACAATTATTATTACTACCAAGTTGAAAAACCTCAACACATGTATTTGAATTAAACCCTCCAATTATTCACATTAAATACATCCAAACATATTTTAGCAATGCAATGTGATGAATTAGATAATTTAACAAAGATAAATTGCTTTAAAATATTTATTTTTATATGTATTAACAGTACTCATAAATGACTCTGAATTTAGTCTTATTAGGTTATTCAGAATTGAATTTATATTCAGAGTATTAAAAAAAGAAAGAATGTAGGCTAACTCATTAGGTAAACACAAAATAATATTTGTGTAATGTCAAATTTCTTACAAAAAAATTTTAACAACAAATTTGTTGAAATCAAAAGCTACTAAAATATAGGGATAAATTTCCTGATATTTAATGTTCTTATCTCGTTAGTAAAGTATCATAACTTTATCTAAAGTGAAAGGAATATTATTCAGTAATTAAATTATTCAATTATTGAGATAACTCAAGTAAAATAATTTGACAAAGAATTTCATAGTCTAGACATGTTGGACTATGGACTAAAAAGACCATATAAACCCTACTATTGGAAAATAAGAAAATAATCTAGAAAGCTAGACAAAATTTAAGTAAGAATTCCAAGATGGTAATTCAAATTCATAAGATGAGATGAAGACAACCTGAAAGCACAAATACAAAGCTAGTAACACAAACGCTATAAACATATACTGCCTTCCTTTATGCTCTTATCTCCTTTAAAAACATAATTTTATGTAAAGGAATAATTATGAAAGTGTGTTTGTCACATATATAGATAGAGCATGTGTACCAATAATAACAACGAAAGGGTCAAGGCAATAGGTCATATAATAAGAAAGTTTCTATATTTAACTTTTTAAAAGTTATTATGTGTCTGAAGTAGAATATGTTAAGATGGGTATTAGGGTTCTCCAAAGAAACAGAACATTTGAAGAACAGAAAATTTGCAGGTTCAGAGTATAATCCATCCTGAGACATAATACCTCTGTATCTGTGAATCTGGAAAACCCAAGAAACAAGTTATTTGCCCTCAAAGTATGAAAGGAAAGGCATTGGAAAAACAGTTATAGAGATTTCCATTGAAAAACAGGAGAAAATGGAAAGAAAAAGCTGTAAGAAATTTTTTATTTCATTCTGTCAATCTCCAACCAATCTTTTGAGACCTGGAAATAATCCTCTATACTTCATAACCTCTAGGTTCATGGCTCCTTCCCATGGACTAGAGCTCCACCCTCACAGTCATCCTTCCTTTTTTTTGGAGGGTAGCAAGTGACTTAAGTTGAGTAGTTTTATCATCCTCCTTCCAGCCAGTAGAGTTTTGAGAGACTGACACTTTCTGTTCTCAAGAACCCCTGATTCTCCTACAAAGATTAACTCCACTAGACAAGGGGCTTACCTACAGTTCTTTCCTGGATAATCCCTTCTCTGTTCCTGACTCTGCTGGGATAGCTGAAAGGATCCTTGAATTACATGACTAATCTATTCAAAAAGCCCTGTGTATGTGTATTGCTTTGTTCTTTTGATCTTTCTGAAAAACAAGCTAAAGGTTGCTTGTCCACATCCTTGGCCTAGTCTCCAAATCATGCTTATCTGACAGTGAATCTCTTAATTATAGCAAGTTTTTTAATCTGGATAAGACTAAGAATTTCTTAAATCAACATCAAGCACCAGTTCCACTTTTGCCTAAAAATTCTTGCCTTGTTCTCTGTCCTCTAATATATATACATATATTCCTCTCATATCTTATTCAAAGTAGCAAACCTTAAACAATCTGCTTGGAAAATTCTTCCGCTCAATTTACAGGTTCACTGTTTACAAAATTTTCATTTCATATAACTAGAAGTCACAGCTCAGCTTAGCTTTCTGCTACTATAAAAAGAAGGATTTTCTTTCCTCTAGTTTCCATAGACCTCTAGCTCATTTCCATATGGACCATCACCACCAGTGTCTTTAAAGTTCGTATTTCTACCAACAGTCTAGTCATGATAATTTAACTGTTCTTTAAGAGGATATGTGTTTTGTAACATACCTCATTTCAAACTATGTTACCAGCAGAGTTAACAGTCATATTTTTACTAATGTTGTATTCAAGGCAATCAAGGTTTATCCTCTCACACTCGTAACTATTCTTCCTGCCTATTCCCATTCCCCACTTCCAAAGCCACTTGCATGTGTTTATTTATGTCTGTTACAGTAGTATCTGACTTCTAGGTACCAAAATCTGTTTTATTTCTCCATTAATGCTGGAACAAATTGCCGCAAACTTCATGGCTTAAAACAACATAAATGTATTATCTTAGAACTCTGCAGATCAGAAGTTTGACAGGTCTTACTAGGTAGGCTAAGGTTAAGGTCTAGTCCAAATTATGTTCTTTTTGGAGGCTCCAGGAAAAATCAGGTTTTTTTTAAGTTTCTTCAAAATATGCTGAAATTGACAACTATGAAATAATATTTGAGATAGAGCCAGAAATTCCATGTTATATTATCTCAAAGCCAGTTACATTGTTCAATTAGCACATGCTTGACCTAAGTTTTAAAAACGTGCTTTGTGCCCAGTTGAATAAAGATTAAATTTTAAAGTAGGTTAAAATTATTTTAAGCCATATAGTATTTCATTGTATAATATACAATACTGACAATATAATACAATAAAATGTCTTAAGAAGCTCTCTTGAATCTGCTTCTTAAAATATTTATTACATAGCATTAAAGAGGAAGAAAGTTTATCAATTTCTTGGAAACTCATGGGCAGTACGTATCTTGACAGAGCTAGCCTCCAAATCTTACTTCTTCACCAATCTCAATTAAAAGAAAACTCTAGGGACGCCTGGGTGGCTCAGTTGATTAAAGATCTGCCTTTGGCTCAGGTCATGATCCCAGGGTCCTGGGACTGAGTACCACATCTGGCTCCTTGCTCAGCAGGGAACCTGCTTCTCTCTCTGCCTGCCGCTCTGCCTGCTTGTGCATGTGCTCTCTCTGATAAATAAATAAATAAATAAATAAATAAATAAATAAATAAATAAAATCCCCCCTGGGGTCTCTTTTATTTTTTTTAAATTTTATGTTTATTTAAACATATAATGTAACCCCACCACCCTCTCCCAACCCCCTCCCCCCACCCCCCCCCTAGTTTGTTTTATGACATTAAGAGTCTCTTTTGGTTTGTCTCCCTCCTGATCCCATCTTGTTTCATTTTTACTTTTCCTACCCCCTAAGCCCCCACCCCCGTTGCATCTCCACTTCCTCATATCAGGGAGATCATGTGATAGTTGTCTTTCTCTGATTGACTTATTTCGCTAAGCATAATACCCTCTAGTTCCATCCATGTCGTCGCAAATGGAAAGATTTCATTTCATTTGATGGCTGCATAGTATTCTATTGTATATATATATATACCACTTCTTCTTTATCCATTCATCTGTTGATGGACATCTGGGTTCTTTCCATAACTTGGCTATTGTGGACATTGCTGCTATAAACATTCGGGTACACGTGCCCCTTTGGATCACTACATTTGTATCTTTAGGGTAAATACCCAGTAGTGCAATTGCTGGGTCATAAGGTAGCTCTATTTTCAATTTTTTGAGGAACCTCCATGCTGTTTTCCAGAGTGGTTGCACCAGCTTGCATTCCCACCAACAGTGTAGGAGGGTTCCCCTTTCTCCACATCCTCGCCAGCATCTGTCATTTCCTGACTTGTTCATTTTAGCCATTCTGATTGATGTGAGGTGATATCTCATTGTGGTTTTGATTTGTATTTTTCCCTGATGCCGAGAGATGTGGAGCACTTTTTCATGTGTCTTTGGCCATCTGGATGTCTTCTTTGCAGAAATGTCTGTTCATGTCCTCTGCCCATTTCTTGATTGGATTAATTGTTCTATGGGTGTTGAGTTTGCTAAGCTCTTTATAGATTTTGGATACTAGCCCTTTATCTGATATGTCGTTTGCAAATATATTCTCCCATTCTGTCGGTTGTCTTTTGGTTTTGTTAACTGTTTCCTTTGCTGTGCAAAAGTTTTGATCTTGATGAAGTCCCAATAGTTCATTTTTGCCAGTACTTCCCTTGTCTTTGGCATTTTCCTAGGCAGAAGTTGCTGTGGCTGAGGACTAAGAGGTTTCTGCCTGTGTTCTCCTCAAGGATTTTGATGGATTCCTTTCTCACATTGAGGTCCTTCATCCATTTTGAGTCTATTTTCATGTGTGGGGTAAGGAAATGGTCCAATTTCATTTTTCTGCATTTTGCTGTCCAATTTTCCCAACACCATTTGTTGAAGAGGCTGTCCTTTTTCCATAGGATATTCTTTCCTGCTTTGTCGAAGATTAGTTGGCCATAGAGTTGAGGGTCTATTTCTGGGCTCTCTATTCTGTTCCATTGATCTATGTGTCTGTTTTTGTGCCAGTACCATACTGTCTTGATGATGACAGCTTTGTAATAGAGC
>ML109702.1:14835-51650 GCA_003697995.1 Taxidea taxus jeffersonii | reverse complement strand
CCCACTGACCCCTCCTCCCTCCTTGAAATTCATTCTTTCCTTGGCTTGCAGGACATTGTTCTCTCCTGGGTTTCCTGCCACTTCTCTTGCCACTCTTGCTGTTTACCCTTGACCTTTGTGGGTTTTTAAACATTTTATTTATTTATTTGAGAGAGAGAGGGGAGAGACAGAGAGAGCAAGAGAGGGGGAGGGTCAGAGGGAGAAACAGACTCCCCACTGAGCAGGGAGCTCTATGTGGGACTCAATCCCAGGACTCCAGGATTATGACCTGAGCCGAAGTCTCTTAACCTACTGAGCTACCCAAGCACCCTGCCCTCGACCTTTGAATGGCAGAGTTCCACAGACTCTGACCTTTACCCTGTCCTCTTTTGCTCTACACCTGTGGCTCTAGCCACCATCTGTATACTGACGAGCCTGTGTTCCAGATATCAAACCTGCCACCTTCTCTTGTGTGCCTCAAAGGCACCCAAACCCAACATCAACCAGTCCTTGCTGTGGATGCTGTCCTCCACTGCCCCTCCCCCACACCCCAGCCAAACCGAGTCCTTCTTCTGGAATCTTTCTCAGTAAATGGCAGTGCCAGCATCCCATAACCTTCCTTGACCTTCCATGACCTTTGGTCTCTCTCATGTCCCATATCGAATCCATAACCAAGTCCTGCTCACTTTACCTCCTAGTATTTCTCCCCTCTAGCCACCTACCCTCATCTCCACCATCACCACCCCTGGACCGTTGTTGTCCATCTGAGACCTCAAATTACTGTTCAACACTATAGCTGCGCTGATATTTCTACAAAGTAAGTCTGATCTTGCCTGATTGCTCACCCTGCTTAAGACTCTACAGTGGCTTTCTAGGACTTGCAGCTGAAGATGAGCTCCTGGTATGGTCACAGGACCCTCAAAAGCCTGGCCTTTGCTCGCCCTTTCAGCCCCAAATCTCTCTTCCTCACTCACTGCCCTCCAGCCACACTGGCCTTCTCTGCTTGCCATGTGCATCCAGCTGCGGGAGTTTTACCTCTCCTGGCCCCCTTGCGTGGAGGACTGTCCTGATCCCTTTTGCCTGGAAACTTCTATTATTTCGCATCATGGCTCAAACATCACCTCTTTCCGGAAGACATCCCTTATTTCCCTGGTGAGGCTGGTTTCCACGGTTATTTCTCCTAGCACATCTACCTCTCCCCTTTGACCTCTCTACTACTGTGCATTTATATTGATTTAAATCAGGAGCTGGCACACTTTATGTATCAAGGGCCAAATGGTAGATGTTTAAGGTTTTGCCAGCCTCTATTGCAACTCTGCCATGGGGAGCAAAAGCAGCTATACACAATATGTAAACAAACGAGCATGCCTGTGTTCCAATAAAACTTTATTTATGGACACTGAAATCTGAACATTGTGTAACTTTGATGTGTTACAAAATATTCTTCTTTTGATTTATTTTCCCCATTAAAAAATGTAAGAACCTGGGGACACCTAGGTAGTTCAGTTGGTTGGGCATTTGCCTTCAGCCCAGGTCCTGGGATCTAGTCTTGCATTGGGCTCCCTGCTCGGTGAGAGGCCTGCTTCTCCCTCTCCCACTCCCCTTGCTTATGTTCCCTCTGTTGCTGTGTCTCTCTCTGTCAAATAAAGAAAATCTTGGGACGCCTGGGTGGCTCAGTTGGTTGGGCGGCTGCCTTCGGCTCAGGTCATGATCCCAGCGTCCTGGAATCGAGTCCCACGTCGGGCTCCTTGCTCGGCAGGGAGCGTGCTCCTCCTTCTGCCTCTGCCTGCCTCTCTGTCTGCCTGTGCTCTCTCTCTCTCTCTCTCTCTAACTAATAAATAAATAAAATCTTAAAAAAAAAAAAAGTAAGAACCATTCTTAGCTTGCAGGCTATACAGCAATGGGTAATGGGCCACAGGCTACAGTTTGCTGATACTTGGCGTGGGATGGCTCCTTGGTCATCTCTTCCCTTGAAGAGTGTGTGGCTAGATACACTCACCTCTTGTGACTGATCTTAGGGTCTCTCCTCCTCCACTCCCTGAGCTGCACCGGGGTGGGGACTCAGTCTATCTTGATTCCCACCGCAGCCCACATGGGGAGCCCTGTGCCTAGCCCACAAAGCCACTCAGAGGACATTTCTGGAACACTGGAGCAAACTGGGCAGAAATCTAACCCCTGGTGTCCTCTCCCAACTATGTGTGAAATGCAAAAGCACTAAGGCACACATCCTCCAGGCAGGAAGAATCTAGTTGTAAATGAGGAAGAGTCAGTGTCCAGAAACACTTGGCAGGGAACCAAAAGCCTTTTAAAAGGTGCCCCTGGGCTTCTGACAGTTTGATTATTATTTATTTTGGCAAGGGTGAGCGCTAAATGAATGTTGTTTAACTTTTCATTTAAAGTATCTGTGCACATACATATCTTACTAACAACAGGGGTGTTTGGGGATGGCTATTCTGAGCCCTGCAGGATGTTTGACATCCCTGATGCCTACCCCTGGTCCAGCTACTCAATTCCAGATACATGACATGCCCATCTCGGGTGTGGAGAGTGAAGCACTTGCCAGGAGCACAAAATTTACGGGATACCAAGAAAATTCAGTAATCAAGGCAAATAATTTAATGCAATAATTCTAGAAAACCAGGTCAACAAACTATGGCCAATGGAGTCACCTGGTTTCATGAATAAAATGTCATCGGGGGACGCCTGGGTGGCTCAGTGGGTTAAGCCGCTGCCTTCAGCTCGGGTCATGATCCCAGCGTCCTGGGATCGAGTCCCGCATTGGGCTCTCTGCTTGGCAGGGAGCCTGCTTCTCCCCTCCCCTCTCTGCCTGCCTCTCTGCCTACTTGTGTGTCTGTCTATCAAATAAATAAATAAAAGTCTTTAAAAAAATAAAAAATAAAATGTCATTGGAATCAGGGTCAGGCTTAGTCTGAGGGGTTACAAAACAAGTAGTGCAAGTGCTGGATCAGGTCTGCGCTTTATGTACTATTTTGATATTCTGCCCACCATGGATTTTTGCATTAGTTTTGATTTTGTAAAATATTGCATTAAAACATTTGTCTTGATTACTGAGACTTTTGGAGCCCATTTTAATGCTGCCATCTTCAATCTTTTTTTTATTATTAACATATCATGTATTATTTGCTTCACGGGTACAGATCTATGATTTGTCAGTCTTACACAATACACATCGCTCACCGCAACACATGCCCTCCCCAATGTCCATCTCCCAGCCACCCCATCCCTCCAACCTCCCTCCACTCCAGCAGCCCTCAGTTTGTTTCCTGAGATTAAGTGTTTGTTATGGTTTGCCTCCCTCTCTGGTTTCATCTTGGCTCATTTTTTCCTCTCTTCCTCTATGATCCTCTGCCTTCTGTGTCTCAAATTCCACAGATCAGTGAGATCATTTGATAATTGTTTTTCCTGATTGACTTATTTTGCTTAGCATAACACCCTCTAGTTCCATCCATGTCATTGCAAATGGCAAGAGTTAATTTTTTGATGGCTGCAAAGTATTCCATTGTATACATATACCACATCTTTATTCATTCATCTGCCAATGGACATCTGGGCTCCTTCCATAGTTTGGCTATCATGGACATTGTTGCTATAAACATTGGGGTGCACGTGCCCCTTCAGATCACTACGTTTGTATCTTTGGGGTAAATACCTAATAGTGCAATTGCTGGGTCATAGGGTAGCTCAACTTTTTGAGGAATCTCCATACTGTTTTCCAGAGTGGCTGCACCAGCTTGCATTCCCACCAACAGTGTAGGAAGGTTCCCCTTTCTCTGTATCCTCGCCAGCATCTGTCATTTCCTGACTTGTTAATTTTAGCCATTCTGACTGGTGTGAGGTGGTATCTCTTTGTGGTTTTCATTTGTATTTCCCTGATGCCAAGTGATTTGGAGCACTTTTTCATGTGTCTGTTGGCTATCTGGATGTCTTCTTTGCAGAAATGTCTGTTCATGTCTTCTGCCCATTTCTTAGTTGGATTATTTCTTCCTTGGGTGTTGAGTTTTTAAGTTCTTTATAGATTTTGGATACTAGCCCTTTATCTGGTATGTCATTTGCAAATACCTTCTCCCATTCTGTCGGTTATCTTTTGGTTTTGTTGACTGTTTCTTTTGCTGTGTAAAAGCTTTTTATCTTGATGAAGTTCCAATAGTTCATTTTTGCCCTTGCTTCCCTTGCCTTTGGCGATGTGTCTAGGTAGAAGTTCCTGTGGCTGAGGTCACAGAGGGTGCTGTCTGCATTCTACTCAAGGATTTTGGTGGATCACTATCTCACATTCAGGTCTTTCATCATTTTGAGTCTACTATTTTGTGTGGTGTAAGAAAAATAGTCCAGTTTCATTCTTCTGCATGTGGCTGTCCAATTTTCCCAACACCATTTGTTGAAGAGACTGTCTTTTTTCCATTGGACATTCTTTCCTACTTTGTCAAAGATTAGTTGACCATAGAGGTGAGGGTCCATTTCTGGGTTCTCTATTCTGTTCCATTGATCTATGTGTCTGTTTTGTGCCAGTACCATACTGTCTTGATGATTACAGGTTTGTAATAGAGCTTGAAGTCTGAAATTGCAATGCCACCAGCTTTGGTTTTCTTTTTCAACATTCCTCTGGCTCTTCAGGGTCTTTTCTGGTACCAGACAAAGTTTAGGATTATTTGTTCCATTTCTATGGAAAAAGTAGATGGTATTTTGATAAGGATTGCATTTTAAATTTGTAGATTGCCCTAGGTGGCATAAACATTTTAACAATATTTGTTCTTCCAATCCATGAGCATGGAACGTTTTTCCATTTCTTTGTGTCTTCCTCAATTTCTTTCATGAGTATTCTGTAGTTTTCTGAGAACAGATTCTTTGCCTCTTTGGTTAGATTTATTCCTAGAATCTTATGGTTTTGGGTGCCATTGTAAATGGGATTGACTCCTTAATTTCTCTTTCTTCTGTCTCACTGTTGTATAGAATTGCAACTGATTTCTGTGCATTGATTTTATATCCTGCCACTTTTCTGAATTCTTGTATGAATTCTAGCAGTTTT
The DNA here is from genome assembly GCA_003697995.1 of Taxidea taxus jeffersonii. Classification (NCBI taxonomy): domain Eukaryota; kingdom Metazoa; phylum Chordata; class Mammalia; order Carnivora; family Mustelidae; genus Taxidea; species Taxidea taxus. The sequence continues at coordinate 46,627 of ML109702.1, read as the reverse complement.
GAGATGGAGTCTTTTGGGTTTTCCACATTAAGTATCATATCATCTGCAAAGAGGGAGGGTTTGACTTCTTCTTTGCCAATTCAGATGCATTTTATTTCTTTTTGTTGTCTGATTGCTGAGGCTAGGACTACTAGTACTGTGTTGAACAGCAGTGGTGATAGTGGATGTCCCTGTCGTGTTCCTGACCCTAGGGGAAAAGCTCTCAGTTTTTCCCCATTGAGAATGATATTCACTGTGGGTTTTCATAGATGGTTTTTATGATATTGAGGTATGTACCCTCTATCCCTACACTGTGAAGAGTTTTAATCAAAAAAGGATATTGTACTTTGCCTAACGCTTTTTCTGGATCTGTTGAGAGGATAATATGCTTCATGTCCTTTCTCTACTAATGCAGTGTATCACACTGATACTGATACTGGACTAAACTTTATTCCAGGAATAAATCCCAGTTGGTTGTGGTGAATAATCCTTTTAATGTACTGTTGGATCCTATTGGCTAATATTTTGGTGAGAATTTTTGCATCCATGTTAATCAGGGATATTGGTCAGTCCTTCTCCTTTTTGGTGGGGTCTTTGTCTGGCTTTGGGATCAAGGTAATGCTGGCCTCAAGAAAATATATATATACACAACTAATATATATAATATATATAATGAAAAACTTATACATATATGTGTGTATATATGTATATGTATATGTATATGTGTATATATGCATGTATATATGTATATGTATATGTGTATGTATGTATATGTATATATGTATATGTATATATGTGTATATATGTATGTGTATATACATACACATATACACATACATATGCATATATACACATACATATACATATATACATGCATATATATACACATATATATACACATATATATAATATATTTGGAAACAGCTTCAGAAAAATAGGTATTAATTCTTCTTTAAATGTTTGGTTGAATTCCCCTGGGAAGCCATATGGCCGTGGGCTCTAGTTGGCAGACTTTTGATTACTACTTCAATTTTCTTGTTAGCTATGGGTCTGTTCAGGTTTTCTAGTTCTTCCTTGTTTCAGTTTTGGTAGTTTATGTGTCTCTAGGAATGCATCCATTTCTTCCATATTGCCTAATTTGTTGGCATATAGTTGCTCATAATATGTTCTTATAATTGTTTGTATTCTTTGGTGTTGTTTGTGATCTCTCCTCTTTCATTTATGATTTTATTTATTTGGGTCCTTTCTCTTTTCTTTTTGATAAGTCTGGCCAGGAGTTTATCAGTCTTATTAATTCTTTCAAATAACCAGCTCCTAGTGTCGTTGATCTGTTCTACTGTTCTTTGGGTTTCTTTTTGTTTTGTTTTAAGATTTTACTTATTTATTTGACAGAGAGAGACAGTGAGAGAGGGAATACGAGCAGGGGGTAGCTGGAGAGGGAGAAGCAGGCTCCCCACTGAGCAGGAAGCCTGATGTGGTACTCGATTCTAGCATGCCAGGATCATGAACTGAGCTGAAGACAGACGATTAACAAATGAGCCACCCAGGTGCCCTGCCCTGTTTATTCTCTTCCCATGCAGGTTTAGGCTTTATTTGTTGTTCTTTCTCCAGCTCCTTTAGGTATAAAGTTAGGTTGGGTGTTTTAGACCTTTCTTGTTTCTTGAGGAAGGCTTTTATTGCTATACACTTCCCTCTTAGGACTGCTTTTGCTGCATCCCAAAGATTTTGAATGGTTGTGTTTTCATTTTCATTTGTTTCCATGAATTTTTAAAATTCTTTTTTAAAAAGAATGGATCCTAGTTGATCCATTCATTCTTTAGTAGGATGCTCTTTAACCTCCATATATTTGAGTTCTTTCCAACTTTCCTCTTGTGATTGAGTTCACATTTCAAAACATTGTGGTCTGAAAATATGCAGGGAATGATCCCAATCTTTTGGTACCAGTTGAGACCTGATTTGTGACCCAGGATGTGATCTATTCTGGAGAATGTTCCTTGTGCACTAGAAAAGAATGTGTGTTCTGTTGCTTTGGGATGGAATGTTCTGAATATATCTGTGAAGTCCATCTGGCCCAGTGTCTCATTTAAAGCCCTTACATCCTTGTTGATCATTTGCTTAGATGATCTGTCTATTTCAGTGAGGGTGTGTGTGTGTTAAAGTTCCCTGCTATTATTGTATTATTATTGATGTGTTTCTTTGATTTTGTTATTAATTGGCTGCTTCCCTCTTAGGGGCATAAATATTTACACTTGTTAGATCTTCTTGTTGGATAGACCCTTTAAGTATGATATAGTGTCCTTCCTCACTATATCATACTTAAAATCTGTCTGATAAAGAGATTGCCACCCCAGGTTTCTTTTGATGTCCACAGCATGATAAATGGTTTTCCACTCCCTTCTTTCAATCTGGAGGTGTCTTTGAGTCTAAAATGAGACTCTTGCAGACAGCATATTGATAGGTCTTGCTTTTTTTAAAGATTTTATTTTATTTATTTGATAGACAGAGATCATAAGTAGGCAGAGAAGCAGGCAGAGAGAGAGGAGGAAGCAGGCTCCCCACTGAGCAGAGAGCCCGACGTGGGGCTCGATCCCAGGACCTTGGAATCATGACCTGAGCCAAAGGCAGAGGAGGCTTCAACCCACTGAGGCATCCAGATGCCCCAGGTCTTGCTTTTTTATCCACTGATACCATGTATCTTTTGATTGGGGCATTTAGCCCATTTACATTCAGGACAACTATTGAAAGATATGAATTTTGTGCCATTGTATTGCCTGTAAGGTGACTGTTACTGTATATTGTCTCTGTTCCTTTCTGGCCAATGTTACTTTGGGGCTCTCTCTTTGCTTAGAGGACCCCTTTCAATATTTGTTATAGGGCAGGTTTGGTGATCACAAATTCTTTTAGTTTCTGATTGTCCTGGGAACTTTTAATCACTCCTTCTGTTTTCAATGACATTCTAGCTGGATAAGGTATTCTTGGCTGCATATTTTTCTCATTTAGTACCCTTCTTTTAAAATATATTTTGAGAGAGAGATTGAGACAGATAGAGCATGAACAGGGGGAGAAGCAGAGGGAAATGGAGAAGCAGACTCCCCACTAAGCAGGGAGCAGGGAGCAGGGAGCCTGAAGTGGGGTTCGATGCAGGACTCGATCCTAGGACTACAGGATTATGACCTGAACCAAAGGCAGATGCTTAACCGACTGAGCCACTCAGGTGCTCCTTGGGGCCCTTTCTTAAATTTTGTGTCTGAGATGAATGCCTCACTTGCTTCATCCTCATCCCGACCCTGCCCCAAATGCATGTTTCCCAGCTTCCTGGTTTGAGAAGCACAGGGAATCATATAATCTTTAGCAAATATGAACGGTATCACTATCCATGCCATTTTGCCGATCAGGAAACAGGCTGAGAGAGGTATGCGTTTCTCCCTTCACACACCTGCTGGAGGATCCTCAGCCTCGAAGAATCTTCATGCTAAAGGGGAGGTCAAAAATGGAAGCAAATGGAGGAATGGGAAGGTCCTTTGCTCCCACCTGGATGCAGACTTAACTTAGCAAAAGGATGGCAAAGGGAGGAGAAGGAAGTCACTGGGCAGCTGTGCCAGGCCACTCACACCAAACCTGACCTGACCCTGGAAAGGATCTGGGTGGTCCCCCACCCTCCAACCTCTAGAAAGTTTCCTTCAGTCCTTGGGTCAACATTCATTAGGGACCTGCTCTCTGGTAGGTATGCATTAAGCACTGGAGACATGAAATACCCAGGCTGCCCCTCTATCCGATGGGATAACAAGTGGATGCCAGGAGGGACACATGTAGAGCATGTTATGGGAGCAGAGAGGAGGGGACCCCACTTGGCTTAGGGAGGGGGGTTCAAGATTGGCTTCTTGGGGGACGCCTGGGTGGCTCAGTTGGTTAAGCAGCTGCCTTCGGCTCAGGTCATGATCCCAGCGTCCTGGGATCGAGTCCCGCATCGGGCTCCTTGCTCGGCGGGGAGCCTGCTTCTCCCTCTGCCTCTGCCTGCCTCTCTGTCTGCCTGTGCTCGCTCCTGCTCTCTCTCTGGCAAATAAATTAAAAAAAAAAAAAAAAAAAGAAAAGAAAGATTGGCTTCTTGGAACACAGAGCATCTTAGCTGTCTTAAGGACCACATGGGAGTACATGACAAGTGATGAGTAGGACTTGAGTGGGTGATGGTGGAAGAGTGTTTTAGCAGCAGGGACAGCATGAGCAAAGTCCAGGAGGGAAGACCCTTTGGAGGGTAGGATAGTATAAGGGCTGGTAATGAAGCCCATGACAGCTAAAGGAGACTGATGCTTGTGGCAAGGAGCTCGGGGGTGGAGTCGGAGTGGGACTGAGCCAGCAGGGCAGGCTAGAGACAGCCCACCTCTCCTTCGCTGGTGGGATCTAGTCCACATACCACCAGGGGACTTCCTCACAGGTAAAGTGCAGAGTTGAGCTGATGCTCTCTTAAGTGGGATGTTCCTGACAGCCGCCGGGTGCCCACCATGTGCCAGGCTCCCACAAGCATCCTCTCTCTTCTATCCCCAGCTTGAGCACACCATCCCTTGGGAGAGGGCAGGATTCAGCCTTCTTCCCTAGGTTCCTGCTACCTGGTCCTGCTTCTGTACTCTCCCCACTGTGGGATGGCATGATGAGATGGGTGGAAACCATGGCTGCTACCAAGATCCTTTGGCCCCTACCTTGAGCCTTCTGAGTTTGGGTCAAACTTGGGAGTAACATGGAGGAAGCAACATCTGTGGCTTTGGCTCAGTTGCCACTTGCCACCCACCTCCAGTGGGAGTCAGGAAGGAATTAAAGACAAAACAAAGCCATTGGAGGGGCACCTGGCTGGCTCAGGCCGAAGAGCCTACAACTCTTGATCCTGGAGTTGTGAGTTTGGGCCCCACGTTGGGTGCAGATATTAAACATACACCAAAGCTATAGGTTGTAGAATCTGTAGAATATAGATGTAATGTTATACAGCCAGTGAACAAGTCATTTTTGTATTTTGAATAACTTTTTGCATTATAAAAGTACACAATATTGGTAAGTTTTCTAGAGCAAATGCAGAATAGGAGAGGCGGTGTAGCATAATAGCTAAAAAAAATAGCTAGATTTGAATCCTGGCTCAATTATATACCTTTATGACCTTAGACAAGTCACTTAACCTCTTCTCCATTTCCTTATCCATCAAATGGGGATAATTCATACCTATTTATAAGGTTATTATGTTCATATTGGCCACAAACATTTCATTTGCCATCAGCAGTGGCTGGCATAGAGTAGACACCATGTATTGTTAAATAAAAGCAACATCACTTTTATAGGAAATGCAAAAAATAATTTTGAAATTACCCAAGTAATACCGGAACACAATCTTTTTTGTAAAGAACATGGACATTTTTAAAGCGAAATAATTGTTGGTGACAGACTAGTTTACAGCCCGTTCAGATTCACACAAAAAAATATTTGAGTGCTAAGGCAGGAGCAGGAAGTCATAATAGTGTTGCAGGGACAGTCCCTTCCCTGGTGTCTCCACAGTGGGGGAAGGGAAGGGGTGGGGTTGACAGGCATGATTATCCAAGAGCACTGGCTAGTCTTGCACCGGGAGGACCCCTCTAGCATATTTCTGCCACAAGGCCCATGCTGAACCATGAGCAGAAAACGCTGACATTTTGGTTTGCTGGGTGGCCTCCCTGATGTGCAGGCCTGCTTTCCCACTTGGCTTTGTGAAATACTAAAAAGCATTTGAGGACCCCCACCCCCACCCACCCAGGACTATCACTGTGAATTTCTAGTGGCCTAGGAACTGCAGATGAGCTTTTTAGGAAAGCAAATACCCCTTAGTTCAGGTGTGGATTTCACACCAACATGTGCAGGAAGTTGTCAGGACTGTTCCCGCATCACAGGGCACCCCGGGAGGAGCTGGCAAGGGTAGTGGCCTCCTTGCAAGGAGACGGGGGAAGACTCGGAGATCCATGCAGCTAGACCCTCCCTGTCTCCTGGTACCCCACCTTCACTTCTTCAGCCCTTCTTGACCTCAGCCAGAGGAAGAATGAAGGTTGCAGGGATGAGGGGCAGGGATGCAAGATGCAAGCATGTGGAGGTGAAAGACCTCTCCTGAACACTGGGAAAAGTTTACATTTCATTCCTACCTATCAGCATGGGGAATAGCTTATGGGGGACAAGAGTGATTGGAATTGGTGCTGAGTGAAGACTCCAGGAAGGAAGGACAGCAAGAAACCACAGCTTGCTCAGAGGAGCCAAAGGCTGCCCCACCCTCAGGGACCTTGAGCGGACGCCCGGCACCCCATTCTGGTCTAGCCCTGCCCTGGCCCCAAAATGACCTCTCCGGATGGGAAACTAGGGTCACCAATTTCTCTTCCAACAGGCCCAGCGGGGATGGAATTCAGGCACACCCGTGGGGCGGGGCGCTCTTGGGGCTGGTTTTGGACTTCATTGGCCTGGCCGTTGCCTGAGGGATTTTCTCCCGGATTTGCAGCGTTTCCTCTTCAGCGTCAATCATTAACCCGAGAGCCTCCGCAGGAGAAGCCATAGGAACCAGCGGCTGGTCGAGGCTGGAAATGCTGAGGTGGCTTCCCCAGAGTCCCCGGGCGCGCTCCTGCGGTCGCAAGGCAGGAACCGGGTTGGGATCCAGCCTCGCCGGGGACTTCCGCACCCGCATGCCAGAGGCCTGGATGCGCAAGCACCCCTTTGCTTTTGGGCGGTGCCAGGAGAGCGGAGGCCGGACTATGAAACACCAGCTGTATGAGGCGCTCTGCTCTGGTCAGCAGGCCCTCAGCCTGTCTTTGGGCCTGAGATCAGCTTGGGTTCCTCGCCTTAACCTCCCCAACCCCAGTTAAGCAGCTGGGACAGAACCTCCCCCCGCCCCCCTACCGTGCAAGGTGCTGCTCTCAGCCTGGTCACCTGCGGGGAGGAGCGGAGAGAAGCCATCTGCTCCAAGCCCCGCCCACTCAGGCCGCCTGGCCTTGGGGAACACATCCCTGGGTCCCCAATGCTGAGTAGCCAGGACCAGCCTGGAGAGCCAAGGCCAGGGGCCTCTGATGGGGGGTTAGGAAGGGGGTCACCACGGTGGGGGAGACTGTGAACCGGGGTCAGGAATCCGCCCTCCGGAGGCCACGGGACTGTCCCCAGTCCCTGGGGGAACACCAGCCTGGCTCAGAGCCCCTTCTCCTGGGGCTGCGGGAGCGGAGGGGTCCGCCTGTTTCCTGGGATTCCCAGGCCATCCGGGCGGCGGGGCGGGAGGCCGTTTGGCCGCCCATCCCACCCCTCCACGGGGGGCCGGGACCTCCCGCGGCGCCCCCCCCCCCCCCCCCCGCGCCCCTCCGCGCCCCTCCGCGCCCCTCCGCGCCCCTCCGCGCCCCTCCGCGCGGGCCCGGCCAGCGCTCCAGTCCAGCTTTATTGACCGCCGCCTACGCCTCCGCCTCCGGGCGCTGCTTGAGCGTGACGGAGGCGCCGCTGCTGACCATGACCGCGGGGTAGAGCGGCTCCAGGAAGGAGACGAGGAAGCGGTAGAGCAGGCTCACGCCGCCCGCCACGCAGTAGAAGGAGAGGCAGCCGGCGCCGCAGTCGAGCGCCACGCCGAGCGTGCGGTGGTAGCCGCCGTGCAGCACCGTCTGCGCGTTGTTGTGCCACACGGAGAACTTGAGCGAGTCCCACTCCAGGCACCACGAGTAGGGGTTGCGGCCCAGCAGGTAGACGATGTTGCGGCGCGGGCGGCTGCCGAGCGGGGGGCTGCGGCGGTAGGTGAGGCCCAGGCACACCCACGAGTTGGACACGTCGGCCTCCCAGTAGTGGCGGCCCTCGGACAGGCCGCGCGAGCACAGCACCTGCGGCCACTGCTTGAAGCCGGGGAAGGGGCCGCCCGTGGCGAAGGGCTCCAGGAGGATGCCCAGGTTCAGCACCGAGTGGGTCTCCTGGAACAGGAACAGCTCCTCGCTGGCTGTGGTGGGGTCAAAGTTCAGGTTGCAGTAACCTGCGGGAGGAGAGGGGAGAGGGAGACGGGGTGAGCGCCCCCGGGGCTGAGGACGCGAGACTGGCCGGGATTGAGGGAAGGTCAAGGGCTCCTGGAGGAGGTGACTCAGGGATCCACCAGAGAGACCCACTATGTCTCAGAGAAGTCCCTGAGATGTGCCTCCCAGCCCCGCCCAGGAGAGGGGCTGCGGAAGCTTCAGATGGAAAGGGAGCTTGTCTGAAGACGAAATGGGCAGTGTCATCCAAGCTCGCTTGCCTAAAGCCCCAGGGGACACTGGCAGGCACTGAGCTGCGGGCAGAGGTGGTGGCACACCACAGCCGGGGAGGGCAGCAGAACCAGTGGCTGGGCAGTAGGCAGGTCCTGGGCCCAGCCACGGAGTGGGACCCGCTGCTCCTCCCCTCCCCGCATCACAGCTGGGAGTTGCAGGCTGAGCCCTTCTGAGGTCTCCAGTGGCAAGTGGGAGGTCAGGGCAATGAGGGCTGGCATCTCTCTGGAGCCCTGGTCTGAATGCAGGTGGGGCTGGGGAAGACGAGGCCTCCCGGGGTGGGAGTGGGGCTGCTCCTCTCTTTCCCACCCGATTCTTGACGCCATTGCAGAGGACTCACACTTGAGAAGTGTTTTCCTGTCCACAGCTGGGGGCAGCACCTCATAGGAGTTCATCTTAATGCCTGGGGGGGATGGAGGGGCTTTGCTGAGGACACTCTTACAGCCCAGCGTTCTTCCAGAGAGAGGCATGGGCTTCCAAGAGGCTGCGTCACCTGGGGGAAGGTGCACAGGAGCAGGCAGGGCTCTCTGCGAGTGCCTGGAACCCCAAACACTGCCTGGTGGGGCGGTCCCACCCCCAGAACGCGGGTGAGTCTCCAGTGGCCCCGGGCTGCCCGGTACTGACCCTTCAGGAGGAGCTGATTGATGAAGCTGAGGCCCACGTCCATCAGCCGGGTCCGGAGCTCCTCCAGGGTCTCTGGCAACTGGAGGAAGGTCTGCTTCTCCTCACAGTTGGTTCCCATCAGGGGTTCCATGCAGGCAGGGAAGTGCTTCAGCCTGGGGAACTCCTGAAGGCAGGGAGCGGCCCCCAGTACCACCTGTGAGCCAGCGCCCAGGCAATGCCAGGAGCTCCCGCTTATGCTAGGGGCTCCGGGATCCCCAGAACCATGGGGCAGGTGAAGAAATGGCTTATTTTCAAACCTGGGCATCTCCCTCCCTCCCTGCTGGTCATGAGGTCTTAGATGAGGGCTTTGCCAAAAGCCTGGCCGCTGTGGCCTAGTGCATTAAGCAAAGTGTATTAGAAAACAATGGGAAGAGGATTTCTTTTTGAGCTTTTAATTGCTTAGTGAAAAACCTTGCCGAATGTTTCCTGGTGTATGTGTGTGTTGAGGGAGGCCACTGCTGTGTGCGGCTGGACACGGTGAGCAACAGCTCCAGAAATTAGAAATCTGCTCCCAGGCGCGTGATTCCAACTGAAGAAAGGAGGTCAGTGCTGAGTCCCGAGTCCGGGGAGCCCTGGGCCACACGCATAGACAAGGTTGCTGTCACCCAGACCTCTGCTTAGTGACCCTGCCTGCTACCCTCCTGTAGCAGCAATGGGCTGGGCTGGGGACCAGGCCAGGGCTGGGGAAGGAAAAGGGATTTCATTCCAGGCTACCTGGATTATTCTGGACTTGTTTGCATCCCTGACCTGGGGGAGTCTGGAGAAACATACACCGTGGCAGGTACTCGGAATCCCAGGGTCCACTCCCTTCTGTTCCAGGGAAATGAAGGCAGGAAGAGTAAGGCTGAGTGCCAAGGTGGAGGAAGAGGCCAGGCGGGTTGGTGTAAGCTCCGGACTGATGGCCTGGGATGGAGAGCCTCCTGGAGGCTGAAGAATGGGTGCAGAGAGGCCGCCGCAAATGCTGACCACTTAATCCTAGGTCTGGGCAGATCTGGGGCATCTTTTGGTGGCAGGGGGGAGGTGAGGGGAGTGGAGGCTGGATCATGGTCTGGGGCAGAGATGGGGGGGGGGGCTCGCCTGCAGAAACTGCTGGTCGCTCCTGTTGGCGAGCAGAGTGCGGAGCCAGATGCTGTCCCCCTCCAGCTTCAGGAGCCGGTTGTGGCTCTGCTGGATAGAGCTGCCCAGCTTCCCCAGAGCTGCTGCCTCCTCTTTCTCCACAAAATCCAAGACCTTCATCTGCAGTTTTTTCACCTCCTGGATGATCTCTGAGAAGCAGGTGTTCACCTCCTCACGTGTTGTCTGGACCAGTTTCTGCAGGGGTGGACGGAGTGTGGAGAGGCATCTCGGAGCCCGAGCTGGGTACTCCGAGTGTTCTGGCCCGGAGCCTGCCTCGGTGTCCTGTTGCTGACAGCTGGGCTCCACGACCTCCACTCCAAGCCCTGAGAGGGTCCCGGAGCCCGATGCAGGGCACTGCGGGGAAGCCCGAGCCTGGGAGAGGGCGGGCCAGGCTTACCGAGAGAAAGGCCACCTGCCCCCTGTGCTTCTGGCTGTCAGAGTTGATGATCAGCATCTGGTTTTCCACATTGGCCTGGACCTTCCGAACCTCCACCTGGGAGCGAGAGGGAGGGGGAGAGGGCCCCTGATTCAGGGAAGTGGCCTCGGAGAAGCCCTTCCGCAAGCCCAGAGGAGGCATACCTCTAAAGACCAGCGCTGAAGGGACGATGGCCCGGGGTCTACCCTCTGCTCGTGGTCTCTGACTCCCAGGTTCTCTGCCCTAACAGTGATGACCACAGGGTTTCAGGTCACAGAAAGGGGCCGTAGAGTGTTCAGTGGCTTGAGAGGTGGCAGTGGGTCGAGGAGGAACATAGCGGATACGGAGCCCCGGAGATAACTCGCTGGGCTGGTGCTGCCTGGCCCAGCGCGCGCTGTGTCCCACGTCCCTCTACAGAGAAGCCTTCAGTCTCCACCTGTTCCCGCAACGGGCACGTTCTTGTTTACAAAAGGCGAAGAACTGTGCGGTTCCAAGTGCCTGACCGTGAGCTGTTGCCGGCACCGCCAGAGAAGCAGCTCAAGCCGGACTCTAAATCAACACGCTGCTGACCAAGTCTCGCTATGGAAAGTGCCAGCTGAGCTCCACAGGGTGGTGAGCGGGTTTCCATCCCAGCCCGAGCTCCTGGCCGTGGGCCGTTCCCCGTCCCGGCAGCTATGTGGGGAGAGCACTCTTACCGAACACACATGGTAGAATGTCTGAAATATGTGTTCCCCTCTAAACACCAGGGCAGATACATGTAACAAGAGTTGAAAGTAGAGAAAAGGAGGCGATTTGCTCCACCTGACATGACATGTTTTCTCTCCAACTTTCCTTTTGCTGTGCAAAAAAAAAAAATGAACCCTAGAACTCGTACATACAACTTGGGACCCTTGTTCATCGAACTTGCCAGCCCTTTCTCACGTCCCCACGCACCTCCCCCATGGCTGTCAGTTGGATGGTCCTGTAACTTCCCTCCAAGGACAGGTGTGTCCGGGCTTGTGAAAGGCTTTCACACTCTGGGGCTCCTGGGTGGCTCAGTCCTTAAGCGACCTTTGGCTCAGGTCATTATCCAGGGGTTCTGGGATGGAGCCCAGCATCAGGCTCCCTGCTCGGCGGGAAGCCTGCTTCTCCCTCTCCCGCTCCCCCCGCTTGTGTTCCCTCTCTCGGTGTGTCTCTCTGTCAAATAAATAAATAAAATCTTTAAAAAAAAAAAAAAAGACTTTCACGCTCGGTGAGTGGGGGGCGGGGTGGGCGGCAAGGCCCTGGCTCCTCCCCTCCCGCCTCACCTCCCTGCGGGCGCGCTCCTCCTCCAGGGGGATGGTGTCGTGGTTCTTGTGCTCCTCCAGCAGGCAGGCCCCGCACACGCAGCAGCCTTCCGTGCGGCAGTACAGCCTCCGCAGCTGGCGGTGCTTGCGGCACAGGCGGCTCTTGAGGTCCCACACGGGCTCCAGCAGCGAGTGGTCCTGGAACGCCTGGTCCTCGAAGTGGCTGCGCAGGTGCTTCTCGCACAGGGAGGCCACGCACTGCAGACAGGACTTGACCGACTTGAGCTTCTGTGGAGCACAGAAGTCGCAGGGCACGTCCCGGGGCCCCGCCAGGATCCGAGAAGATCCCAAGGTGTGGCCCTTGGCCTGGGTGAAGCAGGTCACCATCTCCTCCAGGATGACATTCTTGCAGAGGCGCGGTCTGGAGGGGAAGCTCTCCCGGCACTGGGGGCAGTAGAGTGTCTCGCCCATGGTGGCCTGGTGGTCCCAGAAACCTTGGAGGCAGGTCATGCAGAAGTTGTGCCCGCAGGCGGTGGTGACTGGGTTGCGGAACACCTCCAGGCAAATGGGACAGAGGACTTGGTCCTCGAAGGTGCTGAGACTGCTGTTACTCATTAGGAGCTGGGTTTGGGGAGGTCTTGAGGGCTGGGCAGGGGGCTGCAGGGCTGGGTTGTGGTCCTGGGCTGGCCCTGAGAAGACAGAGCAGAACCATGAAGAAGCCACTGCAGGACTTGAGGGGCCTCTGAGGGCCAGTCCTTTCCATAGGAGCAGCTGTCTCCCCTTGGGGTACAGAGACTGTGTCATTGGTCAGCCAACATGGGGGGCATACCATGGGGCTTGTGTTCTCCATGTCCCAGCCCTAACTCCTGCAACAAATCTTGGTCAAGCAAGCGGATGGCAGAAAGAAGTCACATCAATGTAAGGGAAAATGGACACTTCTTTGGCCCTTCAGTAGAAAGGTAGGAAGCACAAGTACTTACGTGAAACCTTCTGCATGTCAGGGAGGGCTAGAGGCTTGGCGGCCCTGTGACGGGAGAGAAAAGAACCCCTGGGCACTCAGGTGCAGGAGCCTTGCCCTTGGTCTCACTCCACTAGCTCTTGGGAGGGTCCCCCTCAGTCCCATGTGCCCCACCCCAGCCCTCTCCATCTCTTGGGTTTCCATGACCGCCTTCTCACCTTTCCCTTTGGCTGCTGTTTTGTGATCTCTCTATCAGTTGGTCCCCCTTCTCAAAAATTGCCAGCTTTGTTCCTTGACATCACAATTCAAGTGTGACCGCATTCTGCTTGTGATGTCAGTGGGGCGAAAGGTGTGCCACCAGACATGCTCTGCCTCTCTGTGGGTGGTGCTTTACTCCGGAACCTTCACCCCAGGAGGTAGAGTCACTGCTGCACCTGGGGACGCTCACACCAGACCTAAGGGACTCACATTAACAACCAGAGAGAAAACGGGATCTAAGTGGCAGGAGGATCTTGGACAACTCCTTTAATCTCTCTGGTGGTTCTTTTCTTGGGAAACGACAGGGTTGTTATAGGGGATGATATTTCAAGGCCCCTTCTTGGTCTAAAGTTGAATGATCAGTAGCATCTGATTGGTGATCCAAAAGACTGTTGCTTCCACTGTGGTTCTGATCCTCAGAGGAAAAAAAGGATGAGCAAAGCGGAAGAGAGATTCTCATTGCTGCATCATTGTTCTTTGTTAGTTTATTTTTCCCATTCTCCCCCCATTCAACAGGATAAATGCCCTGAAAAACTTGCAATATATCACGGTCTTGCTCCCTATACGTTAGTGCGGCCATGTTTGTTGTGTAGAAATGGTAAACAGAAGGCATCCCTTTCTCATTTCCCCATCTCAGAGGAAAAGTTTTCAAATTTCTCCATGAAGTATGATGTTTGCTGTTTATTGTAGATATCTGTATTCAGAGTATGTAGACTCCTTTTCCTTCCTGCTTCGCTAAGAGTTTTTTTTATCTGGAATGGATATTGACTTTTATCTAATTCTGCATCTTTTGAAATGATCATAAGCGTTGCCTCTTTTATTCTGTGAATGTGGCAATTCTGTATTTACTGATTTTCATTCTTACACCAGCCTTGCGTTCTGGAATGAACTCTACTTGGTCATAATGTTATGCTTTTTATATATGCTGGATTCAATTTGTTAATATTGTCTTAGGATTTTTGCATCTGTGTCCACGAATGAAATTGGCCTGGAATTTTCCTTTTATGTCAATGTCCTTGTCAAGTTTTGGCATTAAGGTATGTTGGCTTCATAAAATGAGTTCAGAAGTGTTCTTTACTACTTATTTGGAAGAGTAAGATTGGTGTTATTTCTTCCTTAAATGTTTGGCAGTATTCAGTGGTAAAGTCACCTAGGTCCTGAGTGTTTTTTGTGGAAGGGTTATTAATGTCATACTTAATTTCTTTCAGAGATTTAGAATTATCCATATTGTGTATTTGTTCTTTTACCAATTTTGGTAGGTGGTGTTTTCCTAGGAATTTGTCCATTTTATCTAAATTTTCAAATTCTTTTGGTATAAAGTTGTTCATAACATCCATTTACAATGATTAGCCTAATGTAAAATTTGCATTTTAACCATTTTTGTGTACAATTCAGCAGTATTAAGTATATTCACAATGTTAGACAACCATGATGTAGTGATCTATAGTGATAATAGTCATATAGTGATCTAGATCCAAAACTACTTCATCACCTTTAACAGAAACTTTGTAACCCTTAAGCAATAATTCCACTGCTCCCTCCCTCCTGCTGCTAATAACTTCTAATCTTTCTATCTCTATGCATTTGCCTATTTTATATGAGTGAAATCATATGATAGTTGTCCCTTTGAGTCTTATTTCACTTAATGTTTTCAAGGTTCATGTTACAGCATGTATCGAAATTCCTGTTTATGGCTGGATGATATGCCACTATACCACATTTTGTTTGTTCATCTGTTGATGGACACTTGCGTTGCTTCTCCCTTTTGGCTATCATGAATAATGTTGTGAACACGGGTGCATAGATATCTGAGGCCCTGCCTTCAATTCCTTTGGGTATATGCCTCATATAAAACACTTAAAATCCTTATAAAGACTGTAGGATCTATATTTGTGTCTCCTTTTTTCATTCTAGATATCATTTGTATTTTTTTTCTTGGTAAGTCTCATCACTAGGAGTGTATCCATTCTGTTAATCTTTTCAAAGAACCAGCTCTTAGTTTTGAGATTTGTATTGTGTGTTTGTTATCCATTTCATTGTTCTAAGTTCCTGAGATGTTTATATAACGATTTTTAGTCTTTCTTCCTTGTTAATATGTTTCCCCTTTTAAATTCTTACTTTTAGATTTATTTATATTAGAGAGAGAGAGAGAGAGAGAGAGAGAAGGGTAGGAAGCAGTGGTGGAGGTGCGGGGGAGGGAGAAGCAGACTGGCACCACAGACCTGGGGATCATGACCTGAGTTGAAAACAAGAATCAATCAACTGAACCACTCAGGTACCCTGCCTGTTTCCCTTTTTACTTCTATTAGTTTTGAGGCTAGATTGTTAGATGTACACAAATTTATAATCATTGTTTTCCTAGTGAATTGTAGTTTCACCACTACTGATTTTTTATTATTCAGTTTCCTCCCTCTTCTCTATTATCTTGGTGGCTATACTGTTTTTTCTCTATTTCTTTTCTTTTCTTTTCTTTTCTTTTTTGGTAAGCTCTATGCCCAATGTGGGCTTGAACTCACTACCCCAAGATCAAGAGCCTCCTGCTCTACTGACTAAGCCAGCCAGGTGCCCTCTGGTGGTTATACTTATTTGTTTGTTATATATATTTTAAAATTTATTTATTTGAGAGAGAGAGCACAAGCAGGGGAATGGGCAGAGAGAGAGGGAGAAACAGATTTGTTGCTGAGCAGGGACCCCAATGTGGGGCTTAATCCTAGGACCCCAGTTTCATGACCCGAGCCAAAGGCGGACACCCAGTTGATTGAGCCACCCAGGCACGCCTATTTATTTGTTATTTTTTAAAAATTATTTATTTGACAGAGACAGAGATCACAAGTAGGCAGAGAGGCAGGCAGAGAGAGAGAGGAAGGGAAACAGGCTCCCTGCTGAGCAGAGAGCCCGACGACGACACGGGGCTCGATCCCAGGACCCCAAGATCACGACCCGAGCCAAAGGCAGAGGCTTTAACCCGCTGAGCCACCCAGGTGCCCCTATTTATTTGTTATTTTAAAAAATGTATCTTCTTTATTTATTTGAGAGAGAGTGTGCACAAGTTGGGAAGGGGCAGAGAGAGAGGGAGAAGCAGACTCCCTGCTAAGCAGGAAGCCTAATGCAGGGCTTGATCACAGGACACTGAGATCATGACTTGAGCCAAAGGCAGATGCTTAACCGACTAGGCCACTCAGGCACCCCTATATTTTTTAATTATTATTTTTGGGGTATTTTTTGGGTATTATTTAATTATTATTTTGGGTATTTCTGAGAAATTGTAACATGCTTCTATGGCTTATTGAAGTCTAATATAAAGCATTATTTTTTAAAAGATTTTATTTACTTATTTGAGCAAGCATGAGCAGGAGGGAGGGATAGAGGGTGTGGGAGAAGCAGACTTCCTGCTGAGCAGGGAGCCTGATGCAGAACTGGATGCCAGGACCCTGGGATCATGACCTGAGCTGAAGGCAGATGCTTAACTGACTGAGCCAGATAATGCAGACCCTTAGAATACTTCTTATTTATTTTAATTAATTAATTAAAATATTTTATTTATCCATTTGACTGAGAGAGAGAATGAGAGAGAGAGTGCAAAAGCAGGGGGGAGTGGCAGAGGAAGAGGGAGAAGCAGGCTCCTCCCCATTGAGTAGGGAGCCGGACGTGAGGCTTCATCCCAGAACCCTGGGATCATGACCCAAGCTGAAGTAAGACACTTAACTGACTGAGCCACCCAGGTACATCTATTTATTTATTTTAAAGATTTTATTTATTTATGTGTGAGAGATAGAGAACAGGGGCAGAGGGAGGGGTGTGGGGGGAGGATAAGCAGACTCCGTACTAAGGGCAGAGCCTGACTCGGGGCTGGATTCCAGGACCTTGAGATCATGACCTGAGCTGAAGTCAGATGCTTAACTAACTGAGCCACTGTTTTTTGATTTGTTTTGTTTTTTAAGATTTTATTTATTTATATGACACAGAGAGAGACAGCCAGAGAGGGAACACAAGGGGAACGGGAGAGGGAGAAGACTCCCTGCAGTGCAGGGAGCCCAATGCGGGGCTCGATCCCAGGACCCTGGGATCATGACCTGAGCCAAAGGCAGGCGCTTAATGACTGAGCCACACAGGTGCCCCTGAGCCACCTTTTTTTCAAATTGAGTTTTGGGAATGATAAAGGCCCACACTTTTTTAGTTTTTAAATTTTTTTAAATATTTCATTTATTTATTTGACAGAGAGAGACACAATGAGAGAGGGAATGCAGCAGATGGAGTGGGAGAGGGAGAAGCAGGCTTCCTGCTGAGCAGAGAGCCTGACTCGGGGCTTGATCCCATGATCTTGGGATCATGACCTGAGCTGAAGGCAGACAGTTAACAACTGGGCCACCCAGGTGCCCCAAGGTTTTAATTTTTTTAAAGTAATGTCTACACACAATGTAGGGCTCGAACTCACAATTCTGATATCAAGAATCACATGCTCATCAGACTGGGCCTGCCAGTCAGCCCCTGAAGAACACCTTTTTTTTTTTTTTTTTTAAGATTTTATTTATTTATTTGACAGACAGAGACCACAAGTAGGCAGAGAGGCAGGCCAAGAAGAGAGGAAGCGAAGCAGGCTCCCTGCTGAGCAGAGAGCCCAATGCAGGGCTCAATCCGAGGACCCTGGGATCATGACCTGAGTCGAAGGCAGAGGCTTTAACCCACTAAGCCACCCAGGCGCCCTGAAGAACACCTTTTAATATTTCCTTTTGGTGACAAATACTCTCATGTTTTGGTTACCAAAGATGCCTTTATATCATCTTCAATATTGAAGTATATTTTTGCTGGGTATAGAATTCTAGGTTGGCAGCTATTTTCTTTAACCTTAGGAGATTTAATTCCACTGTTCTTGTTTATATTTTTCCATTGAGAAGTTGGCTGTAAGTCTTACTGTCACTCTTTCGGAACTAACCTTCCTCTCTGCTTCTGGTGGCTTTTAAGATTTTCTCCATATTTGTTTTCATCAGTTTTATTATAATCTGTGTGTTTTTATTTCTCCTACTTAGGATTTGTAGTGATTTTTAAATTTTTTTTTTTTTAAGATTTTATTTATTTATTTGTTAGAGAGAGAGAGAGCACAGGCAGACAGAGAGGCAGGCAGAGGCAGAGGGAGAAGCAGGCTCCCTGCTGAGCAAGGAGCCCGATGCGGGACTCGATCCCAGGACGCTGGGATCATGACCTGAGCCGAAGGCAGCTGCTTAACCAACTGAGCCACCCAGGCGTCCCGATTTTTAAATTTTTTTTAAAAGATTTTATTTATCTGTGAGAGAGAGCGAGTGCACAAGCAGTAGGAGCAGCAGAGGGAGAGGGAGAAGAAGGATCCCCACTGAGCAGGGAGCCTGAAACAGGGCTGGATCCCAGGACCCTGGGATCATGATCTGAGCCAAAGACACACACTTAACTGACTGAGTCCCCCAGCCCCCACCCCAGCCACTTTTTTAAAGTAGGCTCCACGCCCAGCGTGGAGCCCAGTGCTGGGCTTGAACTTATGACCCTGAGATCAAGACCTGAACTGAGATCAAGAGTTGAATGCTTAACCAACTGAGCCGCCCAGGCACCCCAGGATTTGGGAGTGATTGTGCTTTCCATATACTTCAATGGAGCTTGAGTCCAGCTTGAAATTTTCATCCATCTGCCTCTGCCCAGGTTCAGAAGACTCTCCCCAGCCATTAGAGCAACGGCTTGGTTATTTCCTCCCTGGCTCCAGCAGTTTCCTCTCCCACTCCGTGTTGTGCAGGCCTCGGTGACTCAGCTTTCGTCATCAGTGCCTACTGCAGTTCTGGGCATGCAGTGGCTGTAAAGCTAATGGCAGCAGATAAGTGGATATCTACTCTAGCCCCGTGATAGAGGTGACAGACCTGAGTAACACTAGCTGCAGGGGACAGCCAACTATCCTTCTGCCAACCAACTTCCTGCACCTTCTCCAATCTCAGGGTCTAGTTCACGAATCTGTGAAGCCTTCCAGCCCCCCTTTTTCAAATATGTACTTATAGGCTAGCCATCACAATTGAACAAAGCAGGGCATATTTGGAGGACCTTGTACTCTTTGATTTGCCATCTGTGTAGATAGCTTATGTGCAAAGTGATAAGAATGAAATGTGAGTAGAAGAAATAGTCTAGCCTTGCACATAAAGAACAATTGAGGAAAATCTAAGGGAACTTGCTCACAATTTCCTTACAGGAAAGCTAAGACATACAGTCTGGGACACCTGGCTGGCTCAGTCAGTAGAGCATGCTCTACTCATCTCAGGGTCATGAGTTCAAGTCCCACACTGGGCATAGGGCTTGCTTTAAAAAAAAGCCCTTGGGGGTGGCTCAGTGGGTTAAGCCTCTGCCTTCAGCTCAGGTCATGATCTCAGGGTCCTGGGATCCAGCCCTGCATCAGGCTCTCTGCTCACCAGGGAGCCTGGTTCCCTCTCTCTCTGCCTGCTCCTCTGCCTACTTGTGATCTCTGTCTGTCTAATAAATAAATAAAATCTTTAAAAATGTTTTAAAAAAGACATTAAGGGGCACCTGGGTGGCTCAGTTGTTGGGCATCTGCCTTCGGCTCAGGTCAGGCCCAGGAATTGAGCCTCACATCTGGCTCCCTGCTCAGCGGGAAGCCTGCTTCTCCCTCTCTCATTCCCCCTGCTCGTGTTCCCTCTCTCACTGTCTCTCTGTCAAATAAATAAATAAAATCTTAAAAAGAAAAAAAACCCTTTAGATAATTCCCTTAAAAAGGGGTGGGGGGGCGCCTGGGTGGTCAGTTGGCTAAGCATCTGACTTTTGCTCAGGTCACGATCTCAGGCTTCTGGGATTGAG
Source organism: Taxidea taxus jeffersonii (assembly GCA_003697995.1). Taxonomy (NCBI): domain Eukaryota; kingdom Metazoa; phylum Chordata; class Mammalia; order Carnivora; family Mustelidae; genus Taxidea; species Taxidea taxus. The sequence continues at coordinate 26,896 of ML109702.1, read as the reverse complement.
CCCTGTTTTGGGCTCCCCACTGAGTGGGGAGTCTGCTTATCTCTCTGCTTCCCGCACTCCCATCCCAGCTTGTTCTCGCTCTCTCTCTTTTGCTCAATGTCAAACAAATAAAATCTTAAAAACAAAACAAAACAAAACACGGGCTGCCTGAGTGTTTCAGTCGTTAAGCATCGGCCTTTAGCTCAGGTCATGATCCCGTGGTCCTGGGATCGAGCCCTGCATCGAGCCCCACATCGGGGTCCCTGCTCAGCGGGAAGCCTGTTTCTCCCTCTGCCTGCTGCTCCCCCTACTTGTGCTCTCTCTCTCTTACTTCCAAATAAATAAAATCTTAAAAAGAATACAGTCTTCTCTCCATGTTGTGTTTTGTTAGAAATCATTAACAGGAAAATGACATCAGCTAAAAACACACATTTATCAGAGGTTTTTTTTTTTTTTTTTTGTCAGAGAGAGAGCGCAGGAGCAAGCACAGGCAGACAGAGAGGCAGGCAGAGGCAGACAGAGGCAGAGGGAGAAGCAGACTCACTGCTGAGCAAGGAGCCCGATGTGGGACTCGATCCCAGGATGCTGGGATCATGACCTGAGCCGAAGGCAGCCGCTTAACCAACTGAGCCACCCAGGCGTCCCTAAAAACACACATTTAGATATAAGACTTAAATTTTGAGCTGTCAAGTTTGACTTGGGGAAAATAAACCTGGAGAAGGTAATAGCCACAAAAGAAAGCCCACAAGGGCAAAAGCTACAGCTTGCAAAGGCAAGAACGAGAATTAGTTAGATTGAGTTAAATTTCCATTGTAACATTTCATGGGAAACAATGATTATTTTTTAAATTTTTAAAAAATATTTTACTTATTTATTTGACACAGAGCGAGCGAGAGAGCGCGATCACAGCAGGCAGGCAGAGAGAGAGGAGGAAGCAGGCCCCCTGGTGAGCAGAGAGCCCGATGCGGGGCTCGATCCCAGGACCCTGAGATCAAGACCTGAGACGAAGGCAGAGGCTTAACCCACTGGGCCACCCAGGCACCCCGGAAACAGTGATTTTTTTTTTTTTTTTAAATTTATTTGTCAGAGAGAAGGAGAGAGAGAGAGCGAGCACACAAGCAGGCAGAAAGGCAGGCAGAGGCAGAGAGAGAAGCAGGCTTCCTGCCGAGCAAGGAGCCCATGCGGGACTCGATCCCAGGACCCTGGGATCACGACCTGAGCCGAAGGCAGCAGCTCAACCCACTGAGCCACCCAGACGTCCCGCATGTGATCTTAATAGAAATATTTTAAAGCGAAAATGAAAATAAAAATATTAAACAGAGAAACAATGTAATTGCACTGTATAGAAAGCTCATCAAGGAACTAAACTGGCTTAATGGAGTTAGAGAAGTCCTCTCTAAGGGAAAGCTTTACTGATGAAAATCCGTGTGGTGTGATTCTTATTACAAATTAAGCTCTGGGCCATCCCCTGGGCTTGATGACTGAAGGATTCAGCAAGAGACAAATCATCTACTGCATATGCTGATGCTGTATGGAGCGTTGGGCGAGCCCTGGCTGGGGAATTACCATGCAGAACTCCAGGGTTTTGAAAAATATCCATGGCTTCTTTTGCTGATAACTCTTCTTTTGAGATCAGGTACCTAACCACGGGATACCAAGTGACCATGTGGCCTGGCCTGCCGCTCATGATCTAGGTGTCGTCTAACCCCCCATGCCCATTTGAGTCGTTAATCTGGCCCAGAAATAGGTGTCGCGTCGAAGCCCGTCCATGGATGCCGAGCTGCCAGAGGTGGCTGAGCTGGGCTGTTGCCACCTCCCAGCCCACCGCCCCTCGCCCCTCGGGAGTGTCCCTGTGCCCCTGGGGCTGGGAAGCTGCCAAGCACCATTCGCCTTTCTTTACCAGCTCGTTCCAGGACAGGTTCACCCATGGGGAATGCGAGAGGGAGGGAGCCTGCCAGGCTAGAGGCAAAAAAGAAGGGACGTGCTCTTTCCTGTTACCAGAGAAACCACAGCGGCACAGCTTCGCTCTGGCAGCGACAGCTGGTCCCAGGAGTGTGGTCCGAGAACCAGCCTCCCCCAGCCCTGAGAGGGCAGCATCTCCTCCGCAGGAAGAGAGCCCCTCCGGCAAGCCTCTACGCTGTTAACGGTCCCGAGTTCCTCCCTTTGCTCCCCTGCCCTGGGAGCAGTAACCGGGGCCCTTTCCTCGTCTTACCAGATGTTAACAACTGCTGTGGTCTGTCTTCCCCTGGACCCTGGGCTGATACACCCCCTGTCTGCTACCTTTGTGGCGACACGATGTCTCCCCAACTGTAAGCACCCCATGGGAGGGGACGATCTAATGACTTCCGAGGGTCCCACACCCTGCCTGGTGCCCCAAATAACCGATACTTGGCTTGCTGGTTACCTGTCTCAGCCCACATTTATTCCTCCTTCTCTACCGCGCAGAGCAAATGGGCACCCAGCCACTCAGGCTTCCAGGAAGACTTCTTTTCCCTTAAAGATGGTCTCGTACTCTTCCCCCTCCCAGCTCTCTGGGGGGTAGCCCATCTGTCCCCACCTCCTGTTCTCCCCCTCTCCTGGTCCTGAGGAGGAAGAAGGCCCAACACCCCCGCAGGCGGCTCCAACAGCAAGAGAAATGAGGACTTTGTAAGAGGCCCCGGTGGTCAAATTCATCTGAAAACAGCTCGAGGATCTTCGGTTGTGATGGGAACCCAAGGAGATGCAAAGTTTGTTTCATGTCTTTATTGACAAAAAAAAAGGTCACAGCATTTCCGACTTTATTCAGATACACAAACAGTAACAAAGGGCACCACGAGTGACAGGCATGGTCCCTACCCTCTGGGTCAAAGGCCATGCTGGAGGGTGCGGGTGTCCTCTCGGCCCCACCCACCTCTCCCCCCCCAGCATCTCTGTCCCTTCCTCCCCCACACCTCGCCGACACCCCTGAGATCGGTTAAGACGCAGAAACGAAGTCGCTCTAGAGGAGGCTGGGCCACGCCGCACTGCCAAGAAGAAAGCAGGTTCTGAGGGAAAGACAGAAGCGCGCGATTATGGCGTCTCCTGGGAGAAGCCAGGCTGCCTCGTGAGCTGGGCCTGGGCACAGAACGAAGAAGGAAGACACTCCCCACCCGGCAGCACTGGGCAGCTGGAGAGAATGTGGGTCACTGGCCATGTGACACCCCCAAACCGATGGCCAGACCTCTCTCTGGAGTCACCAGCCGGACTCTCCCAGGAGCGGGGAGAAGGCTTTCAGGGAAAAATACTGACCCGGTTCATAAAGGGCAGGGGGAATACTTTTCCAGAAACCTCAAGAAATGAATCATCCTCAGATTCAGGAGTACTGGAACAACTGTCATTAGGTTGCCATGAGGAGGGAATCCTCACGAAAGCCAGCCCTCCGGGAGAGCGGCAATGTCACTTCTGTTGGTTTCTCTGCCGAGTACGGCGCTCAGCAGTCCTTCTGCAGGATCCACTGTGGGACTCTGAGAAGAGAAATGGTCGTTTCTGAGGGGCTTGCTCTCCTCTGCCTTCTGGTTCACCTTGCTTCACCCCTTCGAGCAGGCTTGGGAGCACGGGAGCATCAGGCATGCCCTGGGAAAGCAAATCTGACTGGGCTCCAGGCCCCAAATGAAGCTGCTTTCCCTCCTTTGAGTCAAATTTTACTTTTTTGAATTGGCCAAAGAGCGCCTCCTCCAAAGTTCTCTGTCCTATTCTGGGCAGAGCAGCTTTTCCTTGACACATTCAAATCTTGTTTTGTTTTTTTTTCCCCTGAAAGACGACAGGATGATATCTGAGACCTTTTTCAAAGGTGACCGCTTTTACTGTAGGTAGAAGTTCCTGTAGCATTTTCTAGCTCTAGGAATCGTGGGCATGGGCCAGAGTTCTGAGGTGCCGACGTCCACAAGCACGCTCCCGGATCAGCAGACACCCCTGTGCACACATCTCTATCCTGCTCTACACACAGATGAGGTCAAAGCGAGAATCCTGAAGAAGAGTTACGCCATCTGCACATGGGCACATGGCACAAGCTCAAAAGATATTTGGCACAGACTGTAAGTCATTTCCAAAAATCGCAGCCCCAGACCCACCTAGGAAGCAGCTGAGCTGTGGAGGGGACAGAACCTCAGTTGTGGAGGAAGCCAGGAGGGACTGGCAGGAAGCGGCCGTTACAGATGGAGAGTCCCACGGCACCTTCCCCTTCTCTGGGCCATCTGCCATACCAGGAAAGTCATCTAGGGAAAAACTAGGATTCTCTGGCCCTTTGCATTCAATGACTGCTCACCAAGATTCCAAAGCTCAGTGAGAAGATCCAGCTACGAGCTTGTGGTCCCAGCCCGAGGAGGGCTTTACTCCCCTCTTGGGTCAAACCAGCATTTGATTCTCCATGACCTGGAACTCTGAAGGAAGAAGTGATGCTAACAGGTGGGGTCGGAGATGCGGGGTGGGGGGTCCTTGGACTGCCCAGCAAACATATACAGTCTACCAGGGATGATGTGGGGGCACTGACACGCCTGCTGGCATGGTTAGAAATCAAGAGGAGACACAAATAAATACTAAATGTTCAGTCAAGGCATTTCTAAGAGACAATCACAGAAGAAATAACACTTTTGGACACTACAATGTAACACATTTGGCAACTTTCAAAGAAATGCTATCCCCATCCCAAGCCATCAGAGCATCCCGAGTCCCTTTTATCTTCGGTCCAGTTTCCAAAGTCAGAGAAGGAAGATGGGCCAACGGAGGGTGAGCGAAGGCTACAGACCAGCTGCCTGAAGCTCCCATCTGTCTGCGCAACAGAGTGTGGGATGCCGCCCGCCTCAGACCTCCTCTTGGGATGAAAGTAAGCTACTGGAGAGTCCGGCCTGCTAGAGGCAAATGGCGCAGGGATGGACATGGTGGCGGCTAAGTGCCCGAAACCCAGAGCAGCTGTACCCGACCTCCGCCCATACCCAAGGACTCCCCATCACCCGCTGCCTCAAAGGGGTTTTGTTCACAGGAATGTGGGGGTATTCTGGTAACGCCATCCTTTATCCTAAACCTAAAATCAACTTGACAAACTGAAGCCATAATCCCTGGCATCTGCTGCCTTAGTCTGGGGTGCAGAGAAGGAGGGGAAAGATAGTGTTACAAAGCGGTTTCCAATGCGGCACTCAGGCGAGGAACGTAGCACAGCTCGGGGAGTCCGATCCTCCTTCATTTGCTGCAGCTTCCCTGAAGAATGGGCATGTACAAGGAGCCAGGCCTTCCTCTTCCCTTCCCCCAGATGCCCATAAGGGCTCCAACTAGGAACCCAGCCCAGCTGCGGTTATCAAGATTCGTCACGACACTGGCTAAGAAAACAAAAGCAGGTTTCTGAGAAGGTGTTGTGCAGCCGGGAGTCGCATCTGTCCTCAGGTTCCTGTGGGAGGGGCAGGGGTTCCTTTGGTTTTGACCAGCACACTTCTCCACGGGGGGCCAGGCTCAGCTTTGCTTTGAAGCAGCTCGGTTGGTTACTGTACAGGAGCAAGATTTAACTTCACGAGGTGCTCTGCCGGGTTGCTCTCCTGATGGGTAAGGAGCTGGAATTTACATCCGAGATCCTCTCTCCTGAAGAATCTGCAAGTGGAAGATCGGGGAGAGGGCTGAGGCTTGCACTTTGGAGCAGACCTGCTTCGAGGCTGAGGCCACCAAGCAGACTGCTGAGGGAAAAGGGACCCGCAGCTGCTTTCTGCGGGACCCCTGCGAGCAGCACAATCCCCGTTAGAGCAGGAGGCAAGGCAGCGCTGCAGCCCCGGCCCCCTCGGAGCACTTCGGCTGTAAAAGACTTGCTCAACACTGTGCTGTCTATACTAAAGGAAATGGTCCAGACGCACCACGGGCTGCTGACTTAGGAGAGTGTGTGAGGCAAGTGCACAATTTCCCAGTGCCTGAAGGTGAGGAGGTCACAGGGGTCACCAAATCTTCTCTTGAATTCTCACGTTCTAATTAGTGGCAACAAGATTTTTTTCACTGATCTGACAGACGGTATGTAAGTCCACCCTATTTCAGTACCCGTTTCCTGACTAAAGCCCTCAGCCACTGCTCCAGAAATCCTGATCTAAAATATAACAGCCAAAAACCAAAATGAAGGCAAATGCAAAGCTAGCTTCAGAAGGAAAGGGAAGGAACCTCAAGCCACAACTGATTCAGACAAAGCCCCCTAAGGGGCTGGGAACAAACGAGTCAGAGACAAAATTCTGGTGACACCATTTCTTACCTTTGCCTTTTCACTGGGCTCTATGACAATGCCATTGGTAGAATTATTTAGTTCTCTGGAGACGACGCACAGGAATTCTGCCTGATCCTCATTTCCATAGTTATAGGAAGATCCAATGCTGATGAGCTGACAGAATAAGAATATGGCCAACAGTCACCTTCAGGTACCAAAGTGCCACATGCACCCAACCCTCCTCCTGACCCAACCGTGTAGTTTTGCCTCTCGTAGATGACCATTTCTGGGACATTAGAGGTCACATCTGGATCTCAGTTACTCACCAGCACATCCTCAATAAGCCTTTCCTAGAGAAGAAAAGTATGGGTGCTGCCACTGTCTCCCCACCCAAGCACCTGGAACAATCCCAAAGGCAGCAACTAGGATTATCCCGATCATACTCCTTCTAGCAAACACTGAGGTGAAAGAGAATGTTTGTGTGAATGAGAATGGACACTTGCTTCAGCCGAACGCCTACACAGAGCTGGCTCATCTTCAGGCAGAAGTCCTAGACTGGAGACTGGTACTCAGAAGGCTCTGGAAAGCACTGAGGAATCACTGAAGAGTTACCATAAGCCATATGCTGCTGAGACCTTTAACCTTTTTAGTAAACTGAATTCAGGATTCAAGGGGCGCCTGGGTGGCTCAGTGGGCTAAAGCCTCTGCCTTCGGCTCTGGTCATGATCCCAGGGTCCTGGGATCGAGCCCCTCGTTGGGCTCTCTGCTCAGCAGGAAGCCTGCTTCCCTTCCTCTCTCTCTCTGCCTACTTGTGATCTCTGTCAAATAAATAAATGACATCTCTAAAAAAAAAAATAAAATAAACAAATAAATTCAGGATTCAATTCTAAATAGACAATACACATGCTCAGGGAAAAATGAAGCCAAAGGCTAAGGTCATCTGGGCAAGCATGTAGGGCCTCATGTCAGAAGAACATGACTGATTTGCTCTATGAATGGGCTTTACCTTCCTCATCCATACAATAGAGTTAGTACAGGCATGCCTTGTCTGTCCCCCAAACATTAACAAGATGAGAAAAAGATTCATAATTATTCACTGGTTTCATAAAGAATATTTAAAAGGGCACCAGGGTGGCTCAGTTGGTTAAGCATCTGCTTTCTACTCAGGTCATGATCCCAGGGTCCCTGGTCTGAGTCCTGAATCGGGTTCCCTGCTCAGTGGGGTTTCTCCCTCTGCCCTCACCCCGCCCTTGTGCTCTCTCTCAAATAAATTAAAAAAAAAATTGTAAAAGAAAAATTTATTATTATTATTATTATTTTTAAGATTTTATTTATTTATTTGAGAGAGAGAGATTATAAGTAGGCAGAGAGGCAGGCAGAGAGAGAGGAGGAAACAGGCTCCCTGTGGAGCAGAGAGCCCGATGCGGGGCTTGACCCCAGGACCCTGAGATCATGACCTGAGCCGAAGGCAGAGGCTTAACCCACTGAGCCACGTAGGCGCCCCTATTATTATTATTTTTTTAATAACATTCTTTGCTGGGGCACCTGGGTTGCTCAGTCATTAAGCATCTGCCTGCAGCTTAGGTTATGATCCCAGGGTCCTGGAATGGAGCCCCACATTGGGCTCCCCACTCAGTGGGAAGCCTACTTTTCCCTCTCCACTCCCCCTGCTTGTATTCCCTCTCTCGCTGCCTCTCTCAGTCAAATAAATAAAAATAAAAAAAACCAAAACCAAAACATTCTTTGCTTAAGACTTATTCCAGGGAGGGGTGTCTGGTTGGCTCAGCAGAAGCATGCTACTCTTGAGTTCGGGGTCATGAGTTCTAGCCCCACGTTGGACACAGAGATTACTTAAAAACAGAATCTCTGAAAAAGAAAAAAACACACGGCAGGGAAAATACCTGTGGAGTGGAAGTATGGCAGCATCTTGCAGCCCCAGCTGGCTAAGAACCAGGCCGACACACACAGGCAGAACAGACTCAGCAGTGCGGGCAAGCGTGAGCAATGATCCTGCGTTAGCTCTGAAGGCAGAGCCACCTGTGTATTCGATCTATAACGCAGTGCTCTTAGCGGCCCAGCAGCTATTTGAGAAGGTGAGTTTATGGTGACCCTTCAGTGAGTCTTCAAAAGTCTGCATAAAAACAGGTCCGATCCACAGGAAACAGTAACATGTTCATTCTGTTCGTGCCCAGCCTCCCTGAGGCGACCGCAACAGACGAGCTGAACCATTCTGCCATCTAATGGAGGGAACAGTACAACGCCGACTGTGTGGCTTTGTCTGGATACTTCCTCCACCACACAAAGCTAAAGGAACACCAACGCACAGACGGATGGGGAAAGGCCAAGCCACACTTCTTACCACGCCTGACGCCTTTCACATCACACCCGCTCATGCTCTTCGCGATGGATTACATACATGTCTGGAATGATAGCATTCTCACCCTGGGGGACGGAAAGGAAGGGCTATCGCTGAATCCTAGCCTTCTTCTGGCACTTATTCTATAATGTGTCAACTGAGCACTTAAGAAAAAACCCCAGAGAAGCAGTTTCAGGCCTGAGCGAGCTGGCTGGCTCCCTCCCTAAGCAAGCACAATCAAACCGAAACTTGGATATGAAGTTGGGAGACATGATACTACCCGCAGGTCTCCCAACTCATCCTGTATGACTGAGCAAATCGTCCACACCCAGTGGCTCTTTCCTATGTTTCTGAACAGGTTCCCACCTGGCCCTACGGACCCCTGAGGTTATGAGCTGCCTATGGCTGGCGACAGTTTGAGGCACACGGCCTCCCGGGAAACATACCTGTTCAAATTTCCACCCATCAGACATAGTGGAGACCATCTGCGTAAGCTCCTCCTCCTGGCACTGCAGGACTCTGTACACGTGCTTCACGGGGCCCTGCGACAACAACAGGCTTTGAAGAACAATCTCAAGGACACGACAGTTTGCAGCTGCCCTGGTGTGGCTCTTCCCAAAACTGAACACTAAAAAGGAGTTCGCTTGCACATTTTTTCTGGACAGCCCCACACTATCCCCTCTGACAAGCAGCAATGTCGTTTTTCAATAAAAACTTATCCGAGGAAATAAAGAAAAAAAAAAAGGCCCAAGGCTATGGAATCAGTGGGTCCAGTAATCCTGAAGTTCAGAGAAATGAATTATGTGCTTAGATTTCATCCATTTCCCGGAGTAGAATATGGAGTAAAATCACTTTGTGACAAGAAAGTCACATCATCATCTTAATTGGTTCATATCTGACATACATGCTGAAAAATGCAGACCATTTTGGTTTACTCAGAGTGAAATCTTATTATGGGAATAATATATTAAATAGGATCCCATGATATACCAATGTTTTAAACACTCACCCTCCGCTGATGGTACCTGAGAGTGAAAGTGTTTCAGAGTTAAATGGTAGCACTCTCGTTACAGAAGTGTATACTAAAAAATAGGTATTTGGTTTTTGTTCCTGGTTCCTAGCACAGAGTTCCTAAAAACCTTGGAATTTCCTGAGGGATGAAAGTATCTTTTTTGTGCTAATGACTGGTCCCCAGAAAGACCAAGCACCATTAGAAGGTTAGGACATCCAGTCCTACTTGCCGACCTCTGACCTCAGTGGGAGGGAGAGGGGCTGAAGACTGAATTTGATTACCAATGGCCAATGATTTAATCTAATTAGTCATGTGTGCATAAGGAAACATCCTTAAAACCCCCTGAACACTGGGGTTCAGGGAGCTTCCAAGTTGGCAACCATAAGCAGGTGCTGGCCAAGTGGTACATCCCAATTCCACAGGCACCATGTGCTTGGACCCCGCCCATGTCTCTCTCCATCCAGCTGTCCTCTGTCTCCCTGAGATAAACTGTAATAGTAAGTAGAGCATTTTCCTGGGTTCTACGAGTTGTTCTAGCAAACTACTGAACCGAAAGGGGGATGACATGGGAACCCTCCAATGTGTAGCTGCGATGGATAGAAGTGCAGGAAGCATGGGGACCTGGGATGTGGCACTGGTGTCTGAAGCGGGGGCGGAGCCCTGAAACCTGTAGAAATAGTTACTACACACTAGTTAGTGTCAGGATAGGATGAACTGCTGGACACCCAGTTGGTGTCAGATTCAGACAGAAATCACTTGTTAGCCCACTCAACTCTGGAACAGGAGTTAGAACCAGAAGTGAAAAGGCTAGATGCCCCAAAGTTGCAGCACTAAGGCCCCTACGCTTTATCCACAGGAGAACCCCTCCCTTAGGACTTGAGCTGTGAGCTTTACGAGCCAAAGTCAGGGGGCACCTGGGTGGCTCAGTTGGTTAAGCATCTGCCTTTGGCTCAGGTCCTAGGATCAAGCCCCATGTCGGGTTCTCTGCTCAGTGGGGAGTATGCTTCTCTCTCTCTCCCTCTGTTCTGTGTGTGTCTCTCTCTTTCAAATCAATCAATCTTTAAAAAAACACATACAAAAAAAATGCCCAAGTCAGGTGAGGGCAAGTGTTGCTGCAGGGAGCCATGCTCCCCAGATGAAAGCTCCTGTTCACAGAAGGACAATCGGAGGCACACAGGAAGACTCAATGTTTGTCAATTTCGGACCATTCAGTGTTGGGTCCAACAGCTGCACATCTACTGCCCGTCCTGAAGGACACGACACATTTGTTAGAGCACAAACAGCGACGGAAGCTCAGAACAATGATGCTCCGTCACAGAGGGATTGGTTATATTCACAGGATTTTAAGAAAATATGGACGGGGGTGGGGTGCCTGCATGGCTCAGTGGGTTAAGCCTCTGCCTTCCGTGATCTCAGGGTCCTGGGATCAAGTCCCACCCCGGGCTCTCTGCTCAGCGGGAAGTCTGCTTCCCCTGCCCCCACCCGACCTGCCTCTCTGCCTACTTGTGATCTCTTGCAAATAAATAAATAAATCCTTTAAAAAAATAAAAGAAAAGAAAATATGGACAGTTTCCTTAAGAATAATGGAAGTATGGCTTTGGTGCTTTTTCAAAAGGATGACTGGCTTCGGTTCTCTGGAAAATTTGTTTGGAAGAACTCGCTGCTGGGGAAATACTGGCTCAACAAAAGCAGCTCAGGATTAGGGAGTGCTCCAAGCCCAGAGTGGTTCCCCTTCTGCTCCATCTTCTGCGGGACACTGGTGTGTCTTGCGTGAGTCAGGCAGTGCTTGTTGGGACGGAGGCCGCGCCAGGGCCCGGGCTGCTCTGCCAACAATGCTGAGCTCTTTCTTTCATGGTCTCCCCTTCTGGACCGAATGCAACTATTGTTACACGAGGCACCAAGAAAAACATTCCCTCCGCATAAAATGTAGAGCAAATCTCGGGAAAATTTCAATGATCTCTGTTCACACATTTTGGAAACAACCAAGTGTTGTATGTTCCAAAACTCAGAGTATCACGAAAGACCTATGATACTAGCCCCAGCTATCAAAGCCCCAGGTATTTAAGACGTTACCTCTTTATTTTTCTCTTCCAAAGTAAACCACAGGGGTTCTCAAATGCATTAAGATTAATGACCTAACAAAAAATGTCAGAGACAGCAAAGTAGCAGAGTAGTGGCAGCCACTAATAGAGAAATGAGAAGTCACTAAAAGGTGGGGTGGGACACCCATATGTTGGGCTCTGCCAGAATCCATGTCATGTGTGTCTCCCTGAAATAGAAACAAGTTAGGGGCGCCTGGCTGGCTCAGTGGGAGGAGCGTGTGGCTCTTGATCTTGGGGTTGTGAGTTCCAGCCCCATGCTGGGTGTACAAATTACTTAAAAATAAAATCTTGGGGCGCCTGGGTGGCTCAGTGGGTTAAGCCGCTGCCTTCGGCTCAGGTCATGATCTCAGGGTCCTGGGATCGAGTCCCACATCGGGCTCTCTGCTCAGCGGTGAGCTTGCTTCCCCCCCCCCCCCCCCCCCCCC
>ML109702.1:0-14735 GCA_003697995.1 Taxidea taxus jeffersonii | reverse complement strand
CCCGCTCTCTCTGCCTGCCTCTGTGCGTAGCTGTGATCTCTCTATTTGGAGAATAAATAAATAAAATCTTAAAAAAAAAAATCTTAAGAAAAAAATCGGCAAGTTAAAGGAGATAACGAGTTTGAAGGGACAGCCACAAAAATACACACATGGCCAATTTTGCCTTAGAGCTGTGATACATGCAAAAGAGGGTGTTTTTTGAAAAACAGAATCCACTGCTCAGAGTTTCACTAAATACAAAGGACAGATGGAAAGATCAATTAGCATCAAAAAGGCCTTGCCATCCCTAGAACAAAAAAGCTTCCAACTGGGTCTATGTCCACAAGCCTTCAGAACCTAGAGGACTAATTAACTTAATCGCTGTCATCAAACAAATCTTACAATGCTCTCAAGGACTTAGCTAATGGCAAAGAACTGAGAACATTCAGGGCTGAATGGCTTCAAATTACATAATTCATGGTACCATCAAAATTTACACTAAGCAATCAAAAGTTTTTTCGGAATGTGGAAAATTGAGGACAAAGCTAGGTTTCCAGACCGTCGAGCTATTAAGTATCTACAATAGAGAAAGATGCCACGTACATTATAATCCGAGATGGCAACGAGATTGGGGCCATTAGCTATTTCGTATGGCAAATTGCAAACCAATTATAAATTCATTTTTGAACATTAGAAAGGTTTTCAGACATTGGCCAGAAGGAAGAAAACCAAGTAAGCTCTTCTTTCCACCTTTGCAAACTATTACAGATAAAGTGAAGAAAGGTCATTTTTTTATCGTAGGTGTCAGTTCCCCATCAGATAACTCCATTTAGAACCAGAAAATTTGGATATATTAAGTCTAAGATAGAACACAGAGAAGAACTATTTTTTACTTTTTGTTTTGCTCTGACTTTTGAAAAGAAACATTGCCTTCTGAATCACGGGAAAATTCTACACTGCAATAGACTGAATCTCAGGAAAGCATCCATCACTGGGAGCTGATGGGATACGAGGCAAGTCAGGCTACAAGACAGATGGTCACAGTGGAGTCCAATGCTGCCCTCTGTCATTACAGCTGTACCTCCTTAAAATAGAGCCTACACAGGAAAGGGAACGTCTGTTTTCCCCGCTAGACTTCAAGCTTCTAGAGGGCACTGACCCTCTCCTCGGAGCCAGAGAATCTCACGGGCCTAAAAGATGCCACTGTGGCCACTTATGACATGTGATGGGTGACATGGTGTGAAATAAGCTGTGTGTGCCTTACTGTCTTCTCAAACTGGTGGCAAATTGTGTTGGTTTTGTTGTTGTTGTATTCTGTCTCCTGAGTTAATATAAAAACCCAGACTTCATAATTAACAGGAAAGCCTGAGATTATTTCCTCAGAAGCATTATTCACAAGCAGCTCCTAAAGTCTACAGCACGAGGCTGGTTTCATGTGGCGATCGGGAGCTGAATGGGACGTGATCACACTTTTAAAAAGGCTGGTCCTAATAGTGGCCAACAGGTGGAAGCAAGACCTTGCTGGACCCTTATGTGGAGGGAGACAGATACTCTGCCTGGGAGAACAAGGTTCTGGACCCCAAATGCCATGGACTTGCTGCCAAATGGTGAGCAGCCACAACTGCTCACTCTCTTAAAGGGACAGGAGGGCTGTTCTGTTTTGTTATGTCTTCTTCTGTTTCCTTGTTCTGAACAAGCCCAGGGGTGAATGCGCTGTCTGCCTGGTGCATGGGCTGTGTTCCACACGGACCTCCAGCTTTAAGGGGAGCGGTAGCTCTTGCCTGACAGCCCACGACCCTTTCCAAATCCCACCCAGACACAGCAACAAAGAGCCACGGAGACCTTTTCCCTTTAATGCATGTGCTGCCGAGGCGAGCAGGACCTTTTCCCTTTAAGAGTTCAAAACCCATGGGGCGCCTGGCTGGCTCAGTTGGTGGAGCTGTGACTCTTGATCTTGGGGTTCTGAGTTTGAGCCCCATGCTGGGTGAAGAGATTAAAAATAAAATCTTATTTAAAAAAACAAACAAGCAAAAAAAACGGGTGCCTACATGGCTCAGTTGGTTGAACAACTGCCTCCGGCTCGGTTCATGATCCTGGAGTTGGGGTATGGAGCCCCACACCGGGGGGTGGGGTGGGGGGGGGGGGGTGGGGGTGGTCCCTGCTCAGCGGGGAGTCTGCCTCTCCCTCTGACCTTCCCCCTCTCATACTTTCACTCTCTCATATTAATAAATAAATAAAATCTGGAAGAAAAAAAAAAAAGAGTTCAAAACCTATTACCTGAGAAGTTCTGTTCTCATTGTCCCGTATCCGTTCCTTAACCAGCCGCACAAGAGATGCAATGTTGTAAAATTCCGCTTCTTCCAGAACACCTAGGCCAAGGACCAAACTGTAGTTAGAGATGTGTGTGCATTCCCCAGAAAACAGCAAGAGCTGAAGTTTGCACGCTTGCTAAGAACTGCATTTTTCTCTTTCTTTCTTATTTTTATTCATTTATTTTTCCTTTCTTTCTTTTTTAAAAGATTTATTTATTTGACAGAGAGATCACAAGTAGGCAGAGAGGCAAGAAGAGACAAGGAGTCAGCAGGCTCCCCGCTGAGCAGAAAGCTCAGACCCTGAGACCATGAACAGAGCCGAAGGCAGAGGCTTAACCCACTGAGCCACCCAGGCACCCCAAGAACTATTTTCTCAAATGGAAGCCTGGTCTCTCTCCTTCAGGCTGGGAAACGTTTCTTTGCTGTTTAGGGTGTGCCCACTTCCTTCTCCCCAAAGTGAGTGAGTCAAGCTCTGTTCATTCTGTTTCACCCCTGCAGTTTCCCACTTGGCACCCTCCTCGACGCTCCCTGCACCTGCCCATTAGCTGCAGGACACCTTTCCCATATGTCACTTATTTCCTGGAACTGGTCACATTGGAGAACTCCTGAGCTGGCAATGCTTACCCAGTCTGTCCTAAAAATGACCAGAGGTGAGTGTGTATAAATTAATGTGGACCAGATTAAATAGGATGCTTATTATTTGAACATAAAAGGCAGTTACTGAAAGAATGCCATGCTAAATAAAAGCAAAGGCCTTGGACAGGACAACCAAGTGGGATGTGTGATCTGGTATCAGACAAAACACTTGCTATAAAAAAACATTATTGGAGCAACTGATAAAACTGGAATATAAGCTTTAGATAGAAATATTTATCAATATTAAATTTCCTATGGGGCGCCTGGGTGGCTCAGTGGGTTAAGCCTCTGCCTTTGGCTCGGGTCCTGATCCCAGGGTCCTGGGATCGAGCCCCACATCCGGCCCTCTGCTCAACGGGGACCCTGCTTCCCCATCTCTCTCTGCCTGCCTCTCTGCCTACTTGTGACCTCTCTCTCTGTGTCAAATAAATAAATAAAATCTTAAAAAAATATATTAAATTTCCTGAACTTGATAACTATACCGTACCCTTGTTCTTCGGAAATACAAGTGAAGAATTAAGGGGTGAATCTGAACTAAATAGTTCAGAAGTAAAAACTGTGGTGGGGAAGGGAGGAAGAACAGGAGCCAGCAGAGAGAATGGATGATAACACAAGCATGAGCAAAAAAATGCTAAAAAAATGGATGAATCTGGGATTTCTCTGTGCTATTCTGGCCCTTTCCTCTGAGTTTGAAAATATTTCAACAGAAAACTTTTTTTTAAAGACTTCAGAAAAGATGCTGAAGACTCCTCTTTTCAAGAAATGAGATTATCCGTGAGGCAGTGATTATTAAAGCTGGATGGTGGGTGCACAGAATTTATTGTACTATTCCCATTATTTATGCATGCCTTTGAAATGTTAAAGAAAGAGCGAGCACACGAGTCCTCTTTTGATTCCTCTTTTTACCGGTTGAAACAGATGTGTTTTGCAGCCACTTCATTAATTAGCATGGCCAACACAGCTTTCTTACTCAGAGCTAAAGCTTCTAGGTCAGGGTGCCCTGGACTTAGGGACAGGCCCCAGTCTTCTACTGAATGCCTTTGGTGAGGCCACGGCAAGCCTTTTAGAAAGATGTCTAGACCCACTTAACAGTCCAGATGCCCTACAAACCAAAAAGATGAGGCAACCGATGATACACCTGACAACGGACTGGAGAACGAATTAGGTCAGCTGCAAAAATTTACAAGGAAGCATGAGACCAGTCTTAAAAGAAATGAGGCCAAGCCTTTATTATGTTTTAGAGCTGCAAGTAAAATTGAAAAAAATAAATAATTAATGTCAGAGATGTGATGCTTCGGGCTACGGACCTTCTCGGCTTACAAGCACATAAGTAAAAAGGGATCCTGACAATTCTGCAGGTATGGAGAATGCTCCTGAAGCTTTCTGTAAAACTGAGCTATCTCTTTTCCTTCTCATTAAGGAGGCTGAACAGAGCCCAGTGGGGACCCCTTAAGCAAGACCTCCTCAGATAAGACTACGTAACTAGAGACTCCCTGCTCAGTTCCATAAACCTTTATTACACCTGTACATGAACTCGATGAAAATCTCCAAAAAAAATTTCAAATTTGGGAGCGCCTGGGTGGCTCAGTCACTAAGCGTCTGCCTTCGGCTCAAGTCATGATCCCGGATTCTCGGGATCGAGCCCCTGCATCAGCTTTCCGGCTCAGATGAAACCCTGCTTCTCCCTCTCCCACTCCCCCTGCTTGTGTTCCTTCTCTTGCTGTGTCTGTCTCTGTCAAATAAAATAAAATCTTTTAAAAAAAAAAAATTCGAATCTGTGAAACAGCTTTAAAGATAAAGAGCCCAAATTTTGAAAATGCCCAGTTCAAACGTTGTTCTTACCTTCTTCTGCCAGCTCCTTCGTAATGATGAGTTTCCCATGGCGGAGGTAGTTTAGGATAGGACCAAAGTAGGTGGGATCTCTGTCAATCAGATAGGCCCCTGTCTCGTCCTGCCAACCAAACACAAAGGTATCATCACTCTGGAGATTTCAGACTAAGTCCGGGCAGGGTTTCAGCCTCTTTGTCACAATTCTTTAGTGAGAGAGCGTGTTGCTAGATGTTGCTTATCATAAACTACTGGCAAGAAGGCTACCTTTATGTATCTTGTACTCTGAGATCATTTCAGGTGGGGTGTTACAGATGCCTAGTCCCATCATCCAGGCGTTTACCTGAACCTTTAAAATCTTTACTGGGGCACAATTACCACCACTCTTCTATGGGACATCTGTTATAAAGAAGGGGAAGAAAATGCCATAGTTTGATTATTAAATCTCTGCTTGAGATGGACATTCTGCCTGCTCTACTGCCCCCAAATCACATTCCTAATTCTAAGAAAACCTCTGTATAGTTGGCAACATTCCTCAGCTCAAGGCCAACATCAGTGGGAGTCTGCATTGCCAGCTGTAACTCACACACCCCAGTTCTGTGCCCAGAGGAAGCTTGGCACCGCCAGGACTTGGCGCTGAGCAGCTTTAATCCTACTCATCTTTACAGTAAAAGGAACAAGAAGAAACTGGCTTCTATTGCAGAAAGAGAGATTTAGGGTAGATAAAAATAATTCCTTTACAAGCAAAGGTTTTGGAATTTCTTTAAAGTTAGGGCAGGACAGGTTTCTATCGATCCGAGATTAGAAGAGAGGTAGATGGTGAATAAATAAAACAGCCCATCTTTACCCAAACCTAACTCTATTTCAATGTAACTGGCTGAGCGCTATCTGGAAGGTGGGGTAAGCTACGGTCAACGCCTTACTAAATGATCAATGTGTAAAGTTAATAAACAACACTCCAAACTGGAAATGGGTTGGAAGTGTCTCATCACCTCTCAACTTCTGGTTAGGAGCCATGCATCTTGCTCAACAGCATTCTTCAGTTTTCATTTTCCGATGGCCTTAACCAGTCGGCTTAGGTTTGCACTGGCAACTGGTAATCTCTTTCCAAGGCCTGTATCCGAGCTCTAATATGCTCCTAGAACAGTGACTGTTACCAGATGCGAGCTCAGGGCCCAGGACCACAGGAAAGTGTGCCATCACGAGAAGCACTTCCTGCAGCTGTCAGACCCAGGCTTTCACCCAACTTGGCAGAGGGGTCCAAGAGGAAGTCTGAGAAAGCTACAAAGATGCCTTCGCTCACCCTGACCCAGTTCTGGACGCATCTGGCACAGGCAGTGAGGGGCTGACGAGGAGCCAAGGGAAAACTCATGCAGATCCGAGGGGCTGGTTATGAGAGGCACAGAGAGGAAGACGGAGACCGGGTGTGGAGTGGGTTCTCGTGGGTGCGGGTGGGCACTGTGTGGGCAATGAGTCGCTGAGAGCGAAGGGCGGGGTCAGAGAGAAAGCCGGAGGGCGACCGAGGATGGGGGAGAAGAGCCCCCGGGGCCAGCCTGGCGGAGGAGGGGTTAGGAGGGGGTTCCGGCCCGAAAAGCCCGCCTGTGGGGAGCGTGTCGCAGGAATCTGGGGACGAGCTAGGAGGCACGAAGAGGGTCCGATGGCCGGGGGCGCGCCCGAGGGCGGGGCGCACCTTGTCTGAGTCCAGCTCCGGGTCCTCCTGGCAGCAGAGGCGACACAGGAAAGACTTGGGCTCCCGGCCTAGGGTCTGTCTGGTGGTCACGAAGTAGGTGCCGCCCACGTTCAGTCGGACCCAGCGGGCCGCACCGCCGCCCCCCGCCCGCTCTGGCGGTCCGGGACCCGGCTCCAGAGGCGGCGCGGCAGCGGCGGGCGGGCGGCCGTGCCCCCGGGTCGTGGGGCCGACGGGGCGAGGGCTGGGGGGCCCGCGGCCCGGGCCGCCCCCATCGCCCAGCCCGCTCCCGCCACCCCCCCCCAGCCCCGCCATCGCCGGGTCCAGCTGCAGCTCCGCCATCTTGGGCCGCCGCCGCCGCCGCTGCCCGCGCGCCGCCGGGCCGGCCCATCTCTCGGCAGGGAGAGCCGGGCCGGCCCATCGGCGGGGGTGGGGCCGGGGGAGAGGGACGGGAGCGCCCCCAACCAGCGCCCGGGGACCCGTGAGGGGGAGGCGCTGCACCCGCCCTCAGGGGCGGGACTTCCGGAACCAGCCTCCGTTTCTACGGGCCGACCTGCGAAGCAAGGCCCGCCCCTCCAGCTTTGGGGTTGGCTCAGGGAGGCGATCCGGTGATCCAGTTCCGGTCCTCGCTGCTGTGGACTCTGGGCAGCCGGGGTCGGTGAAGGTGAGTGGGGCTTGGGGGCCCCGGGCCCGGCGCCGGCGGGCTGCCCTGTTTTGCCCCGTCGAGACCTCGTGGCGACCCTTGTCGCACCCCTGACGAGGAGGCCGGGCCTTGTGGTTGGCCTGCTTGCAGAGCGCCCGGGTGTAGCTTCTGCCGCCGCCGCTCTGCTCGGCGCTCCCTTCCTCTCCCCTCCCCCGCGCGAGGTCGCCGGGCTGTGACCCCCGCCGCCTCTGACCGAGGTGCTTCCACACGCTTTGTCTCGTTCGGTCCGCCCCCAGCGCGGCCGACTTCGGCAGTCCGGTGTGGGGGCCGGGGAAATGTTACCCCGAGACAGTGTTAACTTGTTCACTGAGGGACACCCAGTCTCGTCCTGAGGGTTCCAGCGTTGGAGCGTGTGGAGCGCTCAGAGCTGCTCAGGTGCAGGGTTCGCGTATCCTTTCCGCAGATACTCACCGAGCCCCTCCTGTGCGCTGGGGATTCAGCAACATACAAAGGACAAAAATCCCATCATTTAGGAAGCCTCCCTGCACTGGTGCTTGGGAACGTCTCTGTAAGGGCGCTTATTTCTTTGGTGTCTTTAAAAGGCACCTGCAGGGGTGCCTGGCTGGCTCAGTCGGTGGAACATGGGACTCGATCTCTGGGTTGCAAGCTTGAAACCCACGCTGGGTGTTGAGATTACTTAAAGTAAAAGTCACCTGCCCATCACCTCCACTCCTGGAAACAAGCTGTTGCTGAGAGGGAAGGAAAGCGAGAGCAGGTGTTGGACCAGTTCTTTTTAAGATCCTGGGGAGGATTTCTTCCGCCTCCCCTGTGATCCACCCCACAGTTTGCAAAGAAAGACCTTTGGCATTTCTGTCTTTCTCCTGATGTCTGGCACGGGTCTTGATTGTAGTTTGACTATTTTCCCATTTTCTTAGTTTAAAAAAAAATGGCTGTAACCGCTTGGCACCTTCTCTCACGTTCACATATGTATTGAAAACCTCTCTTAAGGGAATTACTAGAATACATAGGGTACGTGCTAGTGCTGCAGGGGACAATCAGATCTGAACAGGAAGGTGCAGCTTTACCGGTCAGATAGGGAGTGAGTGGAGAGCTCCTTAAGCTTGATAAGACTAGGGAAGATTGATGTGCACAATTTCACTTGGTCTTTTAACAGCCTTCTGAGGGTAAGCAGGGCTGGTATTATCCCTATTTTTGAGGTGAGGAAATTCTGGCATAGGATCTGCTCTATTTAAGCTTTGTTGAAACGTGTGTATGTGTTAAGTTCTGTGCCCTGGAGCATCTGAATAAAACACATGCAGTCGGAATGGAAATGTATCTAAATGATCGCTTTTATGCAGTGTGTATTAATTTTAGCAATATTTCCAAAGGTACATGAAGAGCAGACACTAGAAAACTGGCCTTTTTAAGGATGAGTAGAAGTTGGGGAATAGAGGGGGACAATCTTGGAGGAAATGATGTAGCTATATGCCAGGTTGTTGCATCCCTTGAATTTGCAAAGCTAAACTATCCTTTTTTGGTAATCCTGATTCCTTTAGTTGATAAAGGTACTCCTCAAGCTGTCAGGATGCTGATTTATTTCTTAAAGGTTTGCATGTTTTTAAGGTGCCTTTTAAAGGATTCTCTGTAAAAGCCCTGTTTTGATCTGACCTGTTTTATTTTCCAGGATCTCAAGATGGCTGGGCGAAAACTTGCTCTAAAAACCATTGACTGGGTAGCTTTTGGGGAGATCATACCCCGAAACCAGAAGGCCATTGCTAACTCCCTGAAATCTTGGAATGAGACACTTACCTCCAAGTCAGTACAATTCTAAGGGGGACCCGCTTAACTTGCTACTAAATGTGGAAGCAAAACAGTGATTTGGAATTACATACCAATTTCTGATGTTGCTCTGCTGTATGGAAATCCACACGTAGGGGTGCATGGGTGGCTCGATCATTTAAGCTTCCGACTCTTGGTTTCTGCTCAGGTCATGATCTCATGAGTTCCAGGTCAGGTCCGTGCTCAGCAGGGAGTCTGCTTGAGATTCTCTCCCTCTGCTTCTCTCCCTACTCGAAGATGCTCTCTCTCTAAAATAAATAATTTTTTTTTTTTAAAGCGTGCATTTTTCCAAATGAAAGTAGTTTTTTGGCATGCCTGTGATCTCCCTCCTAGAGAAAACTGTGATGATAACTCTAGGCCATAGGAATAAGGAACATACTGTGTGAATTTTCTGTTGCTCATAGACCAATTTTAACTTCTGTTTTCCCATGTGAGCAGGTTGGCTACTCTCCCTGAGAAACCCCCTGCTATCGACTGGGCTTACTACAAGGCCAATGTGGCGAAGGCTGGCTTGGTAGATGACTTTGAGAAGAAGGTGAGACTCAGGCAGCTAAAGCACTGGTCTTGTAGTGTGGCTTGCGAGTGCGGAGCAGAAGAGTAGCTAGTTAGGGACGCCTGGGTGGCTCAGTTGGTTGAGCGGCTGCCTTCGGCTCAGGTCATGGTCCCAGCGTCCTGGGATCGAGTCCCGCATCGGGCTCCTTGCTTGGCGGGGAGCCTGCTTCTCCCTCTGCCTCTGCCTGCCTCTCTGTCTGCCTGTGCTCGCTCTCTTTAACTAATAAATAAATAAAATCTTAAAAAAAAAAAAAAAAAGAGTAGCTAGTTAGATATGCAGGATGACAGCATGGAAACGGGTGCTGTTAGCAGTTCCGTCCCAAAGGAAGTTCAGGAAAGATGGGTGTAGATACATGGTAAATATGTGCAGAGAATTCAGGGTCTTCACTTAGCAAGTCTGGGGCTGTGGATATAAGTGTTTCCATTCCAACACTTCCTCAATTATTTTTTTAGCCCCTCACCTGCCTCCCTAACATCTTTTCTACCCTTTCACTGTTTTCTTCCTTTCTTTTCTCACTTTTTACTGTGTCTTTTGGCTTAATTTCTCATCCACCTGGCCTCTTTTGACATTTACATGTTAAACCTCAGCATCCACAATTTATTTATTCTTTGGGCAGATGGCTTTTCGAAGGCCTACTCTGTGCCTGGTATAGTGCTCTGTGCTGGGGCCATAGGGTCAAGCGGTCTTCTAAGGAGACCCGTCTTCATCACCATTATATAAACGTTACTTCTGCCAGTTAGTCCATTAGGGTTTCATTTGAAAGAGAAGTTGGTTTCTTCAGAACTACAAGTTTCTAGGAGGCCATTTTTTAGGTCCTCTATTCCACCTGTCCTTTTCAGATGAAGAAACTGAAATTCATGGTAATAAAGAATTGTCCAGTTAGTGACAGGATTAAGAACCTTCAGCTCCTGTTTTCAGGCTAATATTTCCACTGCAACACTTCAGGTGCATACTGGTTTCCTCTTGGGATAGAGAATGTGTTTTTATCTGTAAGGATGGGGGGTCTTGGAGCCCTTTCTTTGGACTCCCAGGTATATTAATAACAACTGTCCCTGTGTTTGTAGTTCAATGCCCTGAAGATTCCTGTGCCAGAGGATAAATACACTGTTCAGGTGGACGCCGAGGAAAAAGAAGATGTAAGTAGTTGAGACTCGTCTTTATTCTAAAATTGTATTACCTAATGGCTCTATATTGCCTAGAAGTTAGGTTAAGTATAAGGTAGAGGGAATTAAGAGGAGCAGTAAAATAAAACTAGAAAGTGCACGTAGTCTATGGTGGCAGGGCTTGAGTGGTTGCCTGGGAATGGGAGGCAGGGGCCGATAAAGTTGTTCACTGTCTTGATGGTGGTGATGGTTTCACAGGTGGAGACATAGACCAGAACTTCTCCAGTAGCATTTTTTCAGTATCTGCATCTTATTGTAGGCCACTTTCACTTCAACGATGCTGTTAAAAAGAATTAAGGAGTTAGAATTGGGGAGGGAAATTATCCAAGGTAGTATTCAGACACCTGACCATTTGCTTGAAAGTATGAAAGCCAGAGGTGGGAAGACAGGTGGCTCCACCGAAGGGACGTCTGGCTAGGTGGTCAGGCGGCTTGTCCTGACCTTCATTAACCGGCCCCTGTGAAACACGGGCGTTTCGTAGGTTGTCTAGATGAGTAACTTGATGACGGACCTTGGTCCTGCTTTCATTAGCTAGTTCTCCTGTAGGGGCTCTTTGTGAACTAGGGAAAAGCTGTTGTTTGCCTCGCAAAGCAAGGACCCCACAGGGCAGCCACGTGCTCTCCATACAGAGTGGGGAAGCAAGGTGGGCTCTGGGACTTCTGTTTTGGGAGCCCCAGGGTCAGGACAGGACAACCAGGTTTCAAAACAAAATGTCTCTCTTCCTTTTAAGGTGAAAAGTTGTGCTGAGTTTTTGTCTGTCTCAAAGGCTAGGATTGTGGAATACGAAAAACAGGTAAGGATCAACCTTGGCCTTTGGTTGTAATATATTTTCTCTCCCTCATGGCCACACATCTTTCACCTAGTGGCAGTAACCTACCTTGGATTCTTTTTTGCATCTCTGTGGCCCCCTTTCCCTTAACACAATTCCCCTCTTTCCAGCTGGAGAAGCTAAGGAACATAATTCCATTTGATCAGATGACCATTGAGGACCTGAATGAAGCCTTCCCAGAAACCAAATTAGACAAGAAGAAGTATCCCTATTGGCCTCACAAGCCAATCGAAAACTTATAAACTTGAGGTGGGGAGAGAGCTCTGGCCCTCGTATTATAAACGCTGGATATTAAAAATAATGGATACGGTGCTGTGTGTCTGCTCCTTTGCAGCTGAGATAATTACGACTCTGAGATGCCACCACTGCAAGTGGACTTTTTGTTAAGATGGAAAGCTGAGCCTGCAGCTGTGTGCTGGCCTAGTTACCTAATGGTTAGGGTGTATAGGAGTCAGGTAGCCCCCAGGGCTGCTGGAATCCTTTTTTTTTTTTCCCCAACGATTCTATTTATTTGACAGAGACAGAGAGAGGGAAGGGGACACAAGCAGGGGGAGTGGGAGAGGGAGAAGCAGGCTCCCTGCTGAGCAGGGAGCCCGAACTGGGGCTTGATACCAGGACTCTGGGATCATGACCTGGGCGTAAGGCAGACGCTTAATGACTGAGTCACCCAGGCACCCTGGGCTGCTGAAATCTTAACAAATCGTAGTAGGGCTGATGACAGTGCATTTCACTGGAATATTTTTTTTTAATTTTTTAAAAAATTTATTTATTTGACAGATCACAAGGCAGGCAGAGAGAGAGGAAGCAGGCTCCCGGCTGAGCAGAGAGCCCGATGTGGGGCTCGATCCCAGGACCCTGAGACCACGACCTGAGCCGAAGGCAGGGGCTTCAACCCACTGAGCCACCCAGGCGCCCCTCACTGGAATATGTTAAGAGGAATCATCTGATTCCCTTGAACTTCCTCTTTGCTTTCAAACCACTGGTTCCTAAGCTGTGCTGCCTTGTACTTGTCCATTAGTCAGTCACAGGGACAGACGGCCCAAATTGCAGATGTGACAGCAGGGCAAGTAGCAAGCAGGGATCGGATCTCCTTTTCTGTGCTTCAGTTCCTCAGCATAAATGTATAAAACGAAATTTTGTCACAGACCTAAAACGGTTACAGCTTTGTATTTGAACATGGAAAATTATTTCAGTTCCATCATTTCATTTAAGAAATTCCTGCTTGGGGCGCCTGGGTGGCTCAGTCGGTTAAGCTGCTGCCTTCGGCTCAGGTCATGATCCCAGGGTCCTGGGATTGAGTCCCATATCAGGCTCTCTGTTGAGCAGGGAGCCTGCTTCCCCCCCTCTCCCTCTGCCTGCCTCTTTGCCTACTTGTGATCTCTGTCTGTCAAATGAAGAAATAAAATCTTTAAAAAGAAAAAAAAAATCCTGCTGTTGATGCTGGTTAGCAGGACTCCAGAGCAGTGGCAACAAATACAGGGGGCATAAGGTGAGGTGAGGTGCAGGCACCCAGCTGGCTCGGTGGATAGACAGCACGTGACTTTGTATCTCGTAGTTACGAGTTTGAGCCTCACATTGGGTGGAGAGATGACTTTAAAAAAAATGACATTAGGGGCGCTTGGGTGGCTCAGTGGGTTAAGCCTCTGCCTTTGGTTCAGGTCATGATCTCAGGGTCCTGGGATCGAGCCCCACATCGGGCTCTCTGCTCAGGGGGGAGCCTGCTTCTCCCCTCTCTGCCTCCCTCTCTGCTTACTTGTAATTTCTCTCTCTGTCAAATAAATAAGTAAAAGTGTTAAAAAAAACAAACAAGGTGAGGCTGTAGAAGGCATTCTGTTGCCCTTCAAGTCAGAGGACCTGGTCTGCCTGCCACTTTACTCTCTCTGAGCATTGAATTGCTAGTTTTAGGCTACTTGTTCACTGCCTTAGGACTTGCTTTTTCTCATTCACAAACCTCAGGATTATAATGAGAATGATTATAATGAGATAACTTGGGAAGGTTCTAGGTAAGCAAGTGTTCTGAGCAGAGGCATCTGACCTAGGAAGGCTTACATCCTGTAGGAAAGACTTGCAAGAAGAAGGGCAGCAAGCACTGACCAGCAGTCTTTTGACGTTACTACAGAAGGTTGCAGATGGGCGAGTGGAGGAGAGCGACAATGGCTGATAGCGCCTAGAAAGCCGTGTGGTCTTAAAGGACATAAGCAGAGGGGAGCCTGGCCCCATCACCGCTGATTATAGGGGCCGGTACTGTGCTGAAGGTAAAGTGTGGTTGAGGGGCAAGGTGTGTTCCTCTTAGTGCTGCTTTAGTTACAGCAGTCTGTGTGCCAGAAGGCCTTCAATGCACAACACAGAAATGAGTATGACATTCCCTCTCTCTGCTGTGAGTCACTGAACTGGCCGTGAGCCATCCTACTAAAGATCGAAGGATTCAGAATGTAAAACATGGGGAATCTAAGAAAAAAACATTCAGTTTGATTTTGGAGTGGGGTTAGAACTCGTTCAAGGAAGGACCCAGCATCTGTCCCCAGGAAGTTTTGTAGCAGGATTCCCTGACATTGGAGGGTGACCCTTTGGAAGACTTACTGGAAGAGATGCTAGTGATGGACTGAACATGCTCTCTATCCAAGGCATTTGCATAGGATTGGGGCACTTTTAAAGTGTGTACTCTGCTGAAATTTTTGCATCGAGCATGCGTTGATTTTACATTGAGAATGATCACTAGTGTGCCTGGTTGGCTCAGTGGAGTGTGTGATTCTTTTTTTTTTAAGATTTTTATTTATCCGACAGACAGAGATCATCACAAGTAGGCAGAGAGGCAGAGAGAGAGGAGGAAGCAGGCTGTCCGCAGAGCGGAGAGCGCGATGCGGGGCTCAATCCCAGGACCCTGGGATCATGACCCGAGCCAAAGGCAGCAGCCTTAACCCACTGAGCCACCCAGGCGCCCCATGAGTGTGTGATTCTTGATCTTGGGGTTATGAGTTCATGTTCTATGTTGGATGTGGAGATAACTTAAAATATTAAAAAAATAATCACTAGTAAAATGCTTTTCAAATCACTAGAGAAAAAAGTACTTTTTATTTATTTATTTTTTAAAGATTTATTTGAGAGAGAAAGAGCATGGGAGCCACGTGTGGGGCTGGATCCCAGGACCCTGGGCTCATGATCTGAGCCAAAGGCAGACACTTAACTGAGCTACCCAGGCGCCCCAAGAGTACATCCTATATAGCAAAAGGTAAAGATAGAAATCCACAAAGTAGCATAAATACAGAA
>ML109701.1:33336-54429 GCA_003697995.1 Taxidea taxus jeffersonii | reverse complement strand
CTCAAAAAATTGAAAATAGAGCTACCTTATGACCCAGCAATTGCACTCCTGGGTATTTACCCTAAAGATACAAACGTAGTGATCCAAAGGGGCACGTGCACCCGAATGTTTATAGCAGCAATGTCCACAATAGCCAAACTACGGAAAGAACCTAGATGTCCATCAGCAGATGAATGGATAAAGAAGAAGTGGTATATATATATACAATGGAATACTATGCAGCCATCAAAAGAAATGAAATCTTGCCATTTGCGACGACATGGATGGAACTAGAGGGTATTATGCTTAGCAAAATAAGTCAATCGGAGAAAGACAACTATCATATGATCTCCCTGATATGAGGAAGTGGAGATGCAATGGGGGTGGGGGTTAAGGGGGTAGGAAAAGAATAAACGAAACAAGATGGGATCGGGAGGGAGACAAACCAGAAGAGACTCTTAATGTCATAAAACAAACTGGGGGTGGGGGAGGGGTGTTGGGAGAGGGTGGTGGGGTTACATTATATGTGTATAAAAAAAATTAAAATTTCAGAACTTTTTTCCTAGAAATTGACAAGCTGATCTTAAAATGTGTATAAAAAGGCAAAAGTCCCAGAATAACAAAACCAATTTTGAAAAATAAGAAAAATATAAGAGATGTTTCACCTCAAAGCTTACTCTAATGCTATAGTAATCAAAATAGTGAGGTGCCTGAGTAACTCAGTCAGTTGAGTGCCTAACTCTTGATTTTGGCTCACTACATGATATCAGGGTTGTGAGATGGAGCCCACATCAGGCTCCATGCTCAACGCGGAGTCTGGTTGACATTTTCTTTCTCCCTCTCCTGCCCATTCCCCAGCTTGTGTGCTCACTCTCTCTCCCAAATAAATAAATAAATAAAACTTAAAAAAAAAAGGACAGTCTGGCACTGGCATAAGGAGATATATGTATCTAAATTAAACAGAATTGAGATTGGAAATAAACACATATTTATGGTCAATAGATTTTCGACAACGACTCCAAAACAGTTCAATGGGGGAAAGAATAGTCTTTTGAACAAATGGTACTGGGACAATTGAATATCCCCATGTAAAAAGATGAACTTTGTACCCTACAAAAAGAAAACGAATTCAAAATGGACCATAGACATACATTGAAGAGCTAAAATTATAGAACTTCTAGAAATTGAAAATAGGAAGAAATCCTTGTGAGCTTGGATTAGATCACAGTTCTTTAGATGTAACAACAAAAACATGATCCATAAAAGAAAAAATTGATAAATAAGGTTTCATCAAAATTAACAACTTCATGCTTCAAAAGATACCATTAAGAAAATGAAAGAAGTCATAGACTGGGAGAAAGTTTTCAAATTGTATATCTGATAAGATTTGTATCCAGAATAAAGAACAGAATAAATAAAGAAGACTGTAGCTCAATTAAAAATGGGCAAAAGAAGATATATCACCAAGGAGATATACAAATCACTGATAAGCACATTAAAAAAATGCTCAACATCATTAGCGATCAGGGAAATGCAAATTAAAACCACAATGAGACACTACTTCACACCAACTAGAATGGCTATAATCAACAAGACAAGACAATAACAAATGTTAGGAAGAATGCAGAGAACTTAGACCTCTCATAACATTGCTGGCAGTAATGCAAAATGTTTACAGCTGCTTTAGAAAACAGTTTGTTCCTTTTAAAGGCAAATATAAAAGTATTATATAACCTAGCCATGCCACTCCCAGGAGTCTACCTGAAAGAAATGAAAACCTATCTCAAAAAAAGACTTGTTTTTAAATGGTCATAACAGCATTATTTATAAGAGCAAATACTGAAACATCTACAAGTCCATCAGCTGATGAATGGATAAACAAAATGTTGTGTATCTATATAATGAAATATTATTCAGCAGAAAGAAAAAAAGGAAGGGAGGAACAGAGGAAAGAAAAAGAAAAGAGAGAGAGGAAGAGGCAGGGAGGGAGGGAGGAAGGAATTACTGATATATGCTTGTTATGTAAATGAGCCAAATATGGTCTCTGTGTATTGGTCCCTAGCTTTGCTATTTCTTAGGCTGAGACCCATTAGCACAAAAGCCTGATGAAACCCAAATTCTTATATATTCAATTATTCTAAAAACAGTCCGAACAAGCAGGATTTTAACGATTGAGAGCTTGTCTGCTTTGTATTGCCCACTAAATCTCATCCCATATCTGCTAGCAGTAGATAAGACCCCAAGCTTCTCCTGCCCTCCTCTCAGACCCAGACAGCACCGCTGAGTGACGTCACTGAGACAAAAAAAGCCCCATTTCTGATCAAGCTCTCTGTGGGGAGTCTCCTTACTCTCCCCCCTTTCTGGATGGTGGTCCCAGAACCATAACCCTCTGGATGGTCTCGTCCTGAAAGGGACTTACCCTCTCATGCAATACTGAGCATGTCACTGCCTCTCTGGGTTATTTATATATTATTCTTTTTCACTCCAAAATCCTTTGGACCCTCCACAATGCTACCACATCGATGAACCTCAAAAACATGAAATGAAAGAAGCCAAACACAAAAGACTACATATTGTATGATTTCATTTGTGTGAAATGTTCAGAAAGGTCATATGTAGAGATAGATTAATATTTGTTTGAAGTTGTGTGTGGGGGTGGGGATTGATCTCACACAGGCAGGAGGTGATGGATATGCTGAGTTGGGGCAATGGTTGCACAACTCTATAAATCTAAAAATCATTGAAATTAGTTACTAGTAAAATCTGTAGGATGTAAACTAGATCTCATTAGGTTGTTTAAAAATTACGTTTGAGTGCTTATTCCAAAAGGAGGAATCAATGTTGGGTATCAAAGCACGACAAATGCTCAGAGTTCCTCGTTTCTCAAACTGTCATTGATGTGCACGGTGTTTGTTTGGAGCTAGGTGTATATAGTCAGGAATGACCACTGAGAGCAACTGTGCTCTGCCTTGTGGGCACCTGGTGCGATTGCACTTTCTGGACCCCTGCAGCTGATAGCACCATGTGACTTGTTCTGGCCAATCAACTGTGAGTGGAATTTCCATGCCTCATTTCTGGGTGGAGTGTTTTCCAGTGGAAGGAGCTCCAGAAGGTACTCCTCTTTAGTCTCCTAGTAAACAACAACTGCTATGTTCCATAGGAACTGAAACTCTGACAGGAGTTTCTGACAGGTGGCAGGAGAGGAAGCCACTGTGGGAACCACCCATAAGAGCCACTCGGTCAGCGTCAAAGTGTTCTTCTTGGAGCACCTGCTCTACTGCAAACTGGATGTCCTTCACATCCTGGTGGCCCACGTTGTCGGGAAGGGAGAGAATGCTGTCCTGGCCAAAACCCGTGGAGCCACGATAGTTCACCAGGAGTACTGCAAAACCCATCTTGCAAAGCATGGCTGGGAAGAGCATCCAGGCAGTGACAAAGGATGAATGGGGTCCCCCGTGGTGCATAACTACCATGGGCACTTGGGTCTTATCGGAAGGGTTGCTGGGCTGCAGAAGGATTGCTTCGAAGTCAAGGCCAGCATACTGGCCTTGATGGCCATACTGGTCTGTGATGACAAGTAATTGGACAAAAATAAACCTTTACTATGTTATGCCCCTGAGATCAAGGGATTATTTGTTACCACAACATAAGTTAGCCCATCCTGACTGATACATTTGGGCAGTCAAATTTGAACGGAGTTAACTTTTGGTCTGAATCTGAGCAATATCAAGTACCACAGAGGACTGCAATACCATTTTATTAATCAGTTACTATGTACCATATGGTCTGCAAGGTACCTGACCTTACCTGACATATTACTAACTCTCAACGCATCATTTCCAAGTAGAAACTACTTTTCTCACTTTATATATGAGAGAAGTGAACCTCAGCGAGTTGTAGTAACCTGAAGCAGGTGATATAAATCTGATCAGTTGCTAATATGAAACTCATTACTCACCCAGTCACTTGGTATTTGCTGTTTCCGATTGCCTGCTGATGTTATGCATTAGGCACCAGGAATATGATGGTGAACAAAACAATCACAGCCCCTCCCCTCCCAGGGTTTAGATCCTTCAGAATGACTCAGCTATCTCAGCCCTACCCCTGGAGATGGTTCAGTTGTCTGAGGAGGGACCCATGATGTCACTGTTTCTTAAAAGCTCCAGGTGATTCTGTTGAACATACAGGCTCATAGTCCAGATAACCCAGGCTTTCCAGACTCCAAACCCCTACTATCCAGTTGCTCAGCATATAGCCCCTTGCTGGACCAGGTTTGACTGGGTCAAAGCAATTGGAGGGTTAACAGTTCTCCTCATTTCCCCTCATAGACCTAGCTGTGTTCATCTTCTATTCCCTCAACCTCTCCCTCTCTCCACCTGCCCATGTTACAATAGGACCTTTGAGCTGAATGAGACATTAGAAAGAATCATGGTTTTCTAACATTAAAGGTCTTAATTACTTTTTTTGAAAAAAATTTTATGAACAGACAGTATGTTGTACAGATGTTAGTAAGACCTGAATGGAATTAGAAGATGGGATCGAGAAATTTGCCCTTCTTTTGCCCCTTACCTGGGCCATCTCTGTGGAGCCCTCAGGCTCTGAAAGGCATAGTTTGAAGGCTACTGGCATAGTCCTACTCCCTCATTTGATGCCACAAAAAGAGAATGGAGTTTCCCAAGTTCCCACAGCTTTCTCAGCGGCAGACACAGAGGGAAGAACCTAGGTCTCCTTCCTCTCTGCCCAATGCTTTTGCCACTACAACCTGGAACCCCCCTGGGAATGTTAAGGGTAAAGGTGGTATCAGTGTTGTTCTAGAACCTGAAAATATTCAACCAAAGAATAGCAGAGTATCAGAAAAGGCCTCCTGGAGGAGAAAGTGGCTGAGTTGAGGTCTGAAGAATGAGTTGACACTGGACAAGCCAAGAGAAATGGGTAGCATTTCATCTTGAGGGAGCTGCATATGCAAAGGTCCTGAGGCAAGAGAGAGAAAGTGAAAACTTCAGCAGCTTCAAGTCTGACCAGAGGACAGGCGATAAGAGATGAGGCTGAAATAGCAACCAGAGGCCATGATCATGAAGGACAATGAACACCATGCTAAGGAGATTGGACTTGAACTTTGTCCTAAAGACAATGAGGGCCACTTGGGAAAATTATGTATTATAGAACATTGCTTTGGCTCGGTAAGAATGGTCTAAGTTGATCACAATTTGACACAGAGACTCTAGTTAAGCTACTGTGATAACACATAGGAGGGAGGACAATATCAAGGGAGTGATGACTAGGCATCCTGAAAGCCAATAAGGAGGTCACTGTCTGGGTCTAATGAATGATTAAGTTAGGGGGATGAGAAAAAGGCAAGCACTAAGGATGACAACTGAGATTCTCCTTTGGGCATCTGGTGATGGGTGGTAATGGGTGGGAAGCCATTCACAAAGACAAGGAACATAGGGGAAGGGGGATCTGTCTGAGAAGGGAAGATGTGAGATCAGTCCATCAGTCAGATGTTCTTGTCTACAAATCTCAGAAAATTCAATCCCAATTGGTTGAAACAATAAGGATATGTACTATCTCATATTACAAAAAGTTTAGACGTAAGGCAGTTTCTGAGCTGGTTAATTCAGAAACTCAACAAATTCACTAAAGATTCACATTTTTCTGACTCTACACAATCATCCCCAGCATGTCTGTGAGCAGCCCTCATGGTAGCAAGATGGCACAGCAGTCCTGAGCCTGACATCTTCACACAGTTTTTGTTCCCTAGGGCTATTGTAACAAAGTGTCACAAACTGTGTGGCTTAGGACAAAAAAGTCTACTCTTTCATAGTTCTGGAGACCAAAAGTCAGAAAACCAGATGTTGGCTTGGTTGTTTCCCTCCAAGAGCTTCAGTGAAGAATCTGTGAGGCCTTTCTCTTAGCTTTGGGTATTGCAAAATCCTTGGCATTTCTTGGCTGGCAGCTGCCATAACTCCAATCTCTGTCTCTGTCAAATTTCCCTCTTTTTTTTTTTAAGATTTTATTTATTTATTTGACAGAGATCACAAGTAGGCAGAGAGGCAGGCAGACAAAGAGGAGGAAGCAGTCTCCTCTGCTGAGCAGAGAGCCCGATGCAGGGTTCGATCCCAGGACCCTGGGATCATGACCTGAGCCAAAGGCAGAGGCCTTAACCCACTGAGCAACACAGGCGCCCCCAAATTTCCCTCTTTCTGGGGAAACTAGTCATATTGGATTAGGGCCCACCCTATGCCAATTTGACCTCATCTTAACTAATTACACCTGCAATGACCCCATTCCCAAGTAAGGTCACCTGCTAAAGTACCAAGGGTTAGAACTTCAACATATCTTTTTGGAAGACATAGTCAACTAATGACCTATACCAAGTGAAAAAGGGAATGTGATGGCTAATTTTATGTGTCAGTGTGACTAAGCCACAGCATGCCCAGATATCTGGTTGAACATTATTCTGGGTATTTCTGTGAAGGTGTATTTGGATGAAATTAACATTAAAATGAATAGTTTGAGTAAAGCAGATTGTCTTCCTTAATGTGGGTGAGCCTCATCTAATCAGTTGAAGGCACAAAAGGCACACAAAGGCTGACCCTCCCCCCAGGTAAGAGTGAATTCTTCTGCCTGACCACCTTCAAAATGAGACATCAGCCTTTCCATCCCCTTCAGATTCAAACAGAAACAGTAGCTTTTATTAGATCTTGGTCCTGCTGACCTTCAGACTTGAACTCCACTATCGACTCCTGGCTCTCCAAACTTCAGACTCAGACTGGAACTAAACTATATGCTCTCTTGGATCTCCAACTTGCTGACCCACCACACAGATCTCAAAACTTGCCCTTCTCCATAATCATGTGAGCCAATTCCTTATAGTAAATAGACACACACACACACACACACACACACACACACATCCTATTGGTTCTCTGGAGAATCCTGATAACACAGAGAACAGGTCCTTCTTGGTATTTCTTCTATCCCTTTTTTTAGAGTTAGGAAATCTAACTCAGAAGTTCTATTCTCACTGGCTGAATTTGGGGAATGGGACTATCAGAATTGGCTTAGACTAATCTGAATTCCACTG
Organism: Taxidea taxus jeffersonii; assembly: GCA_003697995.1. NCBI lineage: Eukaryota > Metazoa > Chordata > Mammalia > Carnivora > Mustelidae > Taxidea > Taxidea taxus. The sequence goes on along the minus strand of ML109701.1, from coordinate 47,363 downwards.
AGTGACTTGGAAGAGATGTACAGACTGGAAAAACTAAGACTCCTCCAACACGGAAGAGGAGGAAGGACTTGCCAGTGTCAGCTACAGCAGAAAGTAAAGGAGTTCAGGAGCAACAAGCCTTTAGTCAGGCCCCAGTCCCACACCAGCCTCCAGGAGGCTGTGAGACACCAGTGACAATGACTTGCAGCTCTAGTCCAGCAAACTTTTGGGGCCAGAACCTATCCAGTCCCTGAGCCCCTGGTGGGAACCTATGAGTGAGAGTGGAAGAAGAATGTAGTTGTCTGGAAATGAGGAGGGGATAAAAGCAAAGTCTTTGATCCAATTTTAACAGGAATCACATTCCTCAGCCATAGAAATGTAGAGACTTTCAGATTTTGCCCACTTGTGTCATTCCCAGAACTTGTTCTTACCCTTGAAATGAACTGAAAGACGCTGCTGCTCTCAGAGAGTCTTCTGAGAGGAAGTCACATTATCTGTCTCTGAAAGTAGGCTGTGAACATCTGTGGTCATGGAAAATACTACAGAAAAATCTCCAGAAGCTGGATGCTCTGTCTTCAGAAAACCAGATGGTCCCTTCCCCCAGGGAGCTTACAATCTATTCTGGAACCCCAAAATATGAGGCTGGAATGAAAATTGCTCCCATTTGCAAGGAGTACTTTATAAATGCCAGGCACAGAGCTGAGGACCTCACATGTGTCCAATTCTGTACTTCTCACAACATGACAAGATATAAGCCATCATTCCCGTGTTACAGAAGAGGAAATGGGAACTCAAAACCATTCCCTAACTTGTTCGCATTGAGATGAGTGGCAGAGTTACAACTCACACTTGGCTCAGTCACACACCAAAGCCTGTATTCTTGCCCCTAAGACATGGGACAAATGATATATCTTGGATTCTGAGAAAAAGAGAAATTTTCATGGGAGGGGTAGAGGTAAAGAGCGAAGATCTCCTGAAAGGAGAGTAGTTTAAGGAAGCTCACCTTGAACGATGAATAGAATTTATTATAAGCTTTTTTTCTTTCATTTTTTTTTCCAAAGTGAGACAGCAAAACACAGCAGGGAAAAATGAATTTTCCAAGGTCATGCGACAAGTCACTAGCCAAGCCTGGCCTGTCACTCCAAGTTCTGAATTCCCAGCTCACTGAATTCAGCAATTGAAGCATGGGTGGTGGGACTATGTCAAATTTGTCTGGAATAAAACACATACCCTGCAATGTTTCCTCTCTCCTCCTTTCCCCACAGTGTCCCTCTCTCCCTCCACAAACAGCCCTCTTACCGTCCCCCCACCAATCCACAAACTGTCCCAGGAAATGCCAGGATCTGAACACCATATTGGCCATGAGGGACTCGGTCAACTTCTTTGCCTTCTGGCTGTTCTAAACAAACAAAGGGCAGTGCACAAGTTATTAGTAAATACCAAGGCTTAGTTTATTGTATAAAACTTCAATCCAACAAATAAATGAGCCATCAAGTTTGAATTTATGTAGCATTCAGAACACATTAAAGCCATCTGACCATGACAAAGGCCTTTCCTGCTTTGAATGATGAAGCCAGCATTGCAAATACCCTTCGGATGAGACATTAAGCGAGGTCCTTTCAGTTTGTCTCTGGGGACTGTCAAGGTGGAAGGTAAAGGTTCTGGCACTTTTCTAAAGAATTCTTCTGGGAAAATCCCATCTTGGCTAACATCTCCTTTCTCTTTAAAAAAAGGTTTTGTGAGCCCATAACGGTCAGAACAATTACAGTCACTGAGCTAGGGGTCATCTAGCCGACCGTCCAAGGTCCTTACTTACCTTGAGCGACTCCCGGAGAGACATCAAGGAACACGCAACTTCTCATTAAAGGATCCTGGCAGCTGATCACAGGAAGTTCCGGATGCTACTGTGGCCTGTCTCAGAGCAGTTTCTTTATCTGCAAATTGGAGACAAGTGAATGAGATGATACAAGAAAGAGCATTTTATCAATTCCAAAGCCTAGTTCAAATGAAGGTGTTATGGTTAATAATATATAAGTGAAACAGTTTGGCCCCACCTTCACACTCCGGTGTAGTTTCTCTCCCTTTCATTACAGGCAGTGGAAAGTTTCTCATTGCAACTGGCATTCCTGCTTTTGCAGGGAGCTCCTGGGGTCTGCAGCTGCTATTAATGATTGGGGTTCAGTTGCTGGCATAGAGCTCCATCTGGCCAAGGACAGAGCCTCTCCGGCAGCAGGCAGTGTTCAGGCAGGCATTGCCTGGAGATGCATGTAGAGAGCCAAGGAGAAATTACACTTGGGTGATCTTCTTCCCGTTGCACCCCCAATTCCAACCCAAAGGAAGATCAAAGACAGTATTAAAAGTACCCCCTCCAAACAGTGCCCTAAAAAGGTATAAGTCCAATAAATCTGGGTGAGAGTGGTTGGAAAGAGAATATTCATTCAGCAAGTTGATCGGACACCTACCCCGTGCAGGCACAATGTTGGCTGCTGATGAGTAAGACACAGGACCCGCTCTCTGCAGGGAGTCAGACGTAAAGAGACCTGCTCAGAAGTAGATAGGTTCTGGCTGCGAGTAGCAACCAACCAGCTGTGCCTTGCAGAGCCCAGATGCACTCCCTTGGTTTCAGGGCCTTTAGGGTTAGGACTGATTGGCATATGTAGGAGTTCCAGGTCATTTTAGCGCCTCTTTCTTTCACTTCCACAAGGATCTGGGTCATTAACTTCCTCAGTCTCAGGTTGGGGTGGTTGATCTCAGCAGAGAAACCATAAGGTGCATCCTGTGCAAATTCTCTACTAGAAGGCATACTGGGTGAGAGGAGAGAGCTGAAAGCAACCACGGGCTCAAAGAGGACAAAGGAGACAAAGGGATCAAGCAGAATAAATGCAGTCCTTTGTCTCTAGATGTCTGAACTTTCATATAAGAGCTGGAAATAATTACAAATGCCCATGAAATTCTCATGCTAGACTCTCAATCCCACTCAATTGTCACTACAACCCCAGGAAAGAAATGTTTACCGCCACCACCACCCCACTCCCAGTAAATATGTTTTCCAAAATCCATAACTAGTAAAGTCAGGATTTGGACTCAGACCTAGACAACTTCCAATCTAGACTCTGAATTGGACCCTACACTGCCCCCGCCCAAGCCCTTGTTAAAGGCTTGATCTTTTGAAAATATGCTTTGAAGATTAACGTTCAGATGAGATGATGGGTATAAGGCACCCAGAGTAATACCTGGAACCTAGTACGTGGTGAATATTTGACAGCTACTTTTCATCCTACTGTTATCATCATGCCGTGGCAGGAGCTCAGAGACCAGAATCCAGCTCTGACAGAAGGCACTGGGGCAGCAGGGAACATCAAGCAAATTACCAGTGTATTCAGGGCAGGACCCAGATCCTAAAAGAAAAGACAGAACCAGGTGAGTTCTGGAAGGTGAATCTTTGTGCTAAGCAACAAGGCTACAGAGTGTGTGTGTGTCTGTCCATCCAACAGTCTATCCATCCAACAGAATTTTTCCAAGCATATCTCATGGGCCTGGCACTGAGGATAAAGTGATGAACAAAACAGGCATAGCTCTGACCCCATGAAGCTCAGAGGTGGGAAGGATGGACAACAGTAAACACAGAAGGAAATAAATCTGTCATGACACACTGAGGAAAGCATCATGAATGTGATGTGTAGGGAGCTCTCCAAAAGAACCCTGGAGGAGAAAACCTACTGAGAGTATCAAGGAAGTTCTGTCCGAAGAAGTGAGGTGACACTTAAAACAGATGAGAAACATAAGAAGCCAGCCCAGGGAAGGAGGTAAGCAGAGCAAAGCGAGACCTGTCCCACACAGAGCTGCCCAGTGGGTCAGCTGATAACCAATCTTTTTGGCACAAGAGCTCACTTTCAAGCCCTCAATTCATGAGAGAGTGAAAAGTGGTGAATGACTCTCCCCACATCACTGACTTGGAGACTGGGGCCCTGGGATCATAAAGGAGGCCAGGAGGAGCTAGGATATCAAAACCGAGGACACCAGTAGGGACCCAAGCGTTGACATCCAGATTCTCTTCAAATTCCTCCTGAGATGCCTTGAAGGAAGGTGTTGGTTTTGGGTCTGGGGAACCTGATGGGGACAGGCCACCCGGTGAACTCTAGTCAGTCTGTTTTCCAAAGCCCCAAAAAGAGAACTACTGCTATTTACATTTCAATGTAAATCAAGCTGCCTTCAACCAGCAAGGCTGTGTAAACTTGCGTTTAATGTCAGGTTTATATTAATATTTGCATTAACAAGATTGATCGTTTACATAACAATGCATATGTACCTTCTGGGCTAGGTTTGGGTTTACACACATTTGCATAATGTTTACAGATTGATTGATTAGACAAACTGTGCATAAATCCAAGTAAACTACTCATTGTTTGTTTATTTTTTCTATTGGGGCTGGGTAGCCTATATCTTAATAAGTGGGCAAAACTGAACCTCAGTCCTCTACTATAACCTTCACAGAAGACTTAATAGTTTGTAAAAGTAATTTTCACTGAAAAAGAGAGAGGTGAAATCATTGGGGCTATTTTCTCCTTTAATCTCCTGCATTGAGTGGCTAAGGAGGACCCTAACTATAAACTATGCTCTAACAGAGATAATTCCCCGGGCTGTAGGTTAAAAAAAAAAATGGGATTCAAGACCCCTTCTGCCTTTGTCAGGGCAGGAGGGTTTCTTAGAGACGGTCAAGTGCGGCAGGGACCTTGATGGGGCGCCTACACCAAGGGTCTGGAGAAGCCAGGGGAGATTGCTGCTTCCTTGTATACATTGACCATCTCCATTTGGCTGAAGAATGATCTGGATATTTAGTCCCCAAGCCCAAGCAGAGGAAAGCCTGGAAGTGGACAGTAGAAGAGACTGTAGAAAAGAAAGGTACCATGCAGAAAGAAATTAAAATCCACTAATTTTTTAAATGTCTTTTTTTTTTTTTTTTCACGGACCTTCTCATGGAAAGTTCTGTTAATCACTTCCTCCACATTTGTGGCACAGAGTCTGCTGGGATCCATGCATGGATCTGATCTGCATTCTAATTCACTCCCACTGCATGAGGGGCACCGTACCACTCAACTGTGCCCAACTGATCTTTGGAAATCATGGAAATAAACAAAGACCAACCAAGTGAGAGTAAGCAAAGGCTATTTATTCCAAGTTTGCTATCAACAAAGGAGTCAGCCACTGTCACTTGCATTTTGGCAGAGACACAAAGACAGGCAGAGGAGTGGGAACGTTTCATCATGGGAAGGGGAAAGGTTTCATGTATGCCCGGATTGGAGGAGGTTGGCCAAAGCTGGAGGTGGGCTAACTTGAAGCAAAGCATCCCTGTGTGATGGGTTTGGCTTTCTCTGACTGGTATCTTGAGTTGGAAGTGGGGAAAATATTAGAGAAGCTATCAGTTATTAACAAAGCCCAGGCTGTTTTGGGTCAGAAGCTATTGTTTAGCTTCTGGATCAGTTAGAAGCCTGACTTCCTACAGGAATGACCCAGCAGGCTGGCTTCTGGGTCTGGTGATTAGAGATAAGGGTTTGGTTTCTTGGGCAGGCTGCTGCAAGTTGTGGGTCAGAGCTCTGTTTTTATATAAGGTCCAGCTGCTGCCTGTTTGTATATTCAATCCCCAGATACGGGTACCTTATAAAATAAGTAGTGTTGTTTTCTGTGTGTATGTATTTTTAATTTACTAAAGAGCATTGTGCATAAATCTCTTGGTGTTCTTACTTTTCACATGCAATACTACATGCAATACTATGAGTCAAGGGTATATCTGGGTTGTTGTATGTGTACAGTACATTTCACCTATGGCTGAATATGCTCTGTTGTATACATCCATTAGTATGCATCTTCCACTTTTTTTTTAATTTTTATTTTTATTTAAACATATAATGTAACCCCACCACCCTCTCCCAACACCCTTCCCCCCCCCCCCCCCCCAGTTTGTTTTATGACATTAAGAGTCTCTTTTGGTTTGTCTCCCTCCGATTCCATTTTGGTTTGTTTTTTTTTTTTCTACCCCCTTAACCCCCACCCCCATTGCATCTCCACTTCCTCATATCAGGGAGATCATATGATAGTTGTCTTTCTCCGATTGACTTATTTTGCTAAGCATAATACCCTCTAGTTCCATCCATGTCGTCGCAAATGGCAAGATTTCATTTCTTTTGATGGCTGCATAGTATTCCATTGTATATATATATACCACTTCTTCTTTATCCATTCATCTGCTGATGGACATCTAGGTTCTTTCCGTAGTTTGGCTATTGTGGACATTGCTGCTATAAACATTCGGGTGCACGTGCCCCTTTGGATCACTACGTTTGTATCTTTAGGGTAAATACCCAGGAGTGCAATTGCTGGGTCATAAGGTAGCTCTATTTTCAATTTTTTGAGGAACCTCCATGCTGTTTTCCAGAGTGGTTGCACCAGCTTGCATTCTCACCAACAGTGTAGGAGGGTTCCCCTTTCTGCACATCCTTGCCAGCATCTGTCATTTCCTGACTTGTTAATTTTAGCCATTCTGACTGGTGGGAGGTGGTATCTCATTGTGGTTTTGATTTGTATTTCCCTGATGCCCAGTGATGTGGAACACTTTTTCATGTGTCTGTTGGCCATCTGGATGTCTTCTTTGCAGAAATGTCTGTTCATGTCCTCTGCCCATTTCTTGATTGGGTTATTTGTTCTTTGGGTGTTGAGTTTGCTAAGCTCTTTATACATTTTGGATACTAGCCCTTTATCTGATATGTCTTTTGCAAATATCTTCTCCCATTCTGTCAGTTGTCTTTTGGTTTTGTTGACTGTTTCCTTTGCTGTGCAAAAGCTTTTGATCTTGATGAAGTCCCAATAGTTCACTTTTGCCCTTGCTTCCCTTGCCTTTGGAGATGTTCCTAGGAAGAAGTTGCTGTGGCTGAGGTCAAAGAGGTTGTTGCCTGTGTTCTCCTCAAGGATTTTGATGGATTCCTTTCTCATGTTGAGGTCCTTCATCCATTTTGAGTCTATTTTTGTGTGTGGTGTAAGGAAATGGTCCAACTTCATTTTTCTGCATGTTGCTGTCCAATTTTCCCAACACCATTTGTTGAAGAGGCTGACTTTTTTCCATTGGATATTCTTTCCTGCTTTGTCAATGATTAGTTGACCATAGAGTTGAGGGTCTATTTCTGGGCTTTCTATTCTGTTCCATTGATCTATGTGTCTGTTTTTGTGCCAGTACCTTCCACTTTTCTATCAAGTTGCCTCGAGTATCCACCACCACTGACAACATTGAGATCAAAAGCCTCATGTGTGAAGACCCCTGGGTGGCTCAGTCAGTTACGTGTCTGCCTTCGGCTCAGGTCATGATCTCGTGGCCCTGGGATCAAGCCCCAAACGAATCAGGCTCCCTGCTCAGCAGAGAACCCGCTTCTTCCTCTTCTTCCCTCCCCCCACCCCCACTTACACTCTATCTCTCTCTGTCAAATAAATAGGTAAAACCTTAAAAAAAAAAAAAAACATAGATCTTCATATGTGTTCACTTAGGAAACAATATGCCAGACTCCCCTGTTCCTACACTCAGTGTAGGAGAGCTGAGTCATAAGACACGTGCTCCTTTGTTTCAGGAGTCTTCTCAGAGTGGTTATAAAAGTTTATATCTTGTCAATGATGCGTGAGGGTTCTCATTTTCCCACATCCTTGCCAACACTTTGTGGTAATAGGCTTTTTATTTATGGAAAATGGGAGGGTGCAGAGTAGTCTCTATTCCACTGATGTTTTAATCTTCTGATTATTTATTTCAGAGAGGTTGAGCCTCTCATTATATGCTTATGACACATTCAAAATTTTCCCTTCTGGGAGCTGTCTGTATTCTTTACTCATCTTCTACTGGTTTCCCTGTCTTTTTCTTGTTGATTTACAGAAGCTCCTTGTATGTTCTAGGTACTAAACACTTGTTGGTTTTGGAAGTTGCAGAAGTTTTCTCTCAGCCTGTCCCCTTCTTAAAGTCTAGTGAGCTTTACTGAATAAAACTTTTGAATTTTAATGCAGACAAATTCATCAATTCTTTGTGTGTTAGGGGGCCTCTATAAGAAGTTCTTCCCTAGGCTAAAGAACACAAAAATAATCTTCCTCAATTCCATCAGCTTTGTGAAAGAGGTTTTTAACCTGGAGGGCATTAACCTAAAATTCAAAGTGCCAGTGAACTTGGAATAAACTAAGTATATCTTCACCTTATGTGACAGTTGTTTTGGATATCTCAAAATTTTGCTTATGCTCATCACTATTTCAAAATTGCCACAGTTATTAGATTTACTACTAGAGCTTATAAGTTAATGCTTTCATAAAGAAGCATGTATTTTACTTCACAATTTTTTAAATGTCTGCATTTCTACAAAATTGGTTTCCTTAGTAATTCTGTATAGTTCCCTATATGTATTTAATAACATTCTGAGAAGGAGTCCATCGGTTTCTTCAGATTAACAAAAGGATCAATGTTAAGAACCCTACTTCATTGGCTTACCTTTCATATTCAGGTCTTAATCTTAGTATATAATGTGAATCTGATTCCTATCTCACACCATATGCCAACACTGTAGGAAGAGCAATCCTTCTCTTCCAAGCTGATTTTTGGTGCCCTCTTTATTATGATAAATTTTCCATACATACCTAAGTCAGTCCCTGAGCTTCTGCTATCAAGCTTTGCCCAACCCAGGCTAAGATTCTGAAATACAGTGGAAGAGTAGATGGGGTAGGAGAAGGAGTCAGCTTTTGGAGACGTATTTGATTTCAGCTGTTTTATTATTTTATGTTCATTTTCATTATGTTCATTTTTATTATTTATGTTAATTTTCCTCTGCTTTTTTAATATAATGAATTAAAGAAAAACATTTTTAAAATATTATTATTTAAAAATTCATGGTTTAGGATTGTTGGGGTTTGAATGAGAAAGCCTGAGCTCCCTTCCATTCTACTACCAGCAGTTGGCCGAATTTTTCTATAAAGAATCAGATAGTAAATATTTGGGATTTGGCAAGGCTAAAGTACTCAACTCTGTCCTTGCAGCATGAAAGCAGCCATAAATGATATGGAAGCAAATAAGCATGGCTGTGTTCTAATAAAACTTTATTTATAAAAACAAGCTGGCTGCTTGTTTGTTTTACCAAACCCTATTCTACAATACCTCTAGTATTTCCCTCCCCACATAAGGTAGCAATGGTCTTTATTATGGAACTCATCAAAGAAATTATTATTTTTTATAAAGGACCCAGATCTGTGGAGCTGGCATCAGAGGTGTTTATTTGCTATCCCAATATTGTCTATACTATGTGATATAATAAAAGGTTGTAATGGTAAAGCCAGATAATAGAATATTATGTAACCATTTCAAAATGCTTATGGAAATCTTTCACAATGTATGCAAACATGCATGATATCATCTGAACTAGAAAATAGGACAAAAATAATACATACAAGACATAAATTATGTTCAAAGATGCATAGAGGAAAAAGCTAGAAGAAAAAATGTCAGTGACAGCATTAGGAGCATGAAATTACAGGTGATTTTGATTTTCTTCTGAATATTATCAGTATATTCCCTGATTTCTATAGTGAGGCTGTATTATATCTAACATAAAAACAAACATTTTCTGAGAAATTTTAATGGTTGCTATCCAAAATACAGTCTGAATAAATTCCCTTATTGCCAAAGAGCACTGAGCAGATGACCAATGGAAAAACCTTTTTAGTAATAACCTGATAATTCAGAATGTACCAACTCAAACCAAAGTCAATTGTAACTTTTCCTTTATGTTGAGAAAGCAAGTAATGGACCAGTATTTTAGGAAGTATTGAATGTATTCATCCTGTAGACTCTCATCAGAGCAACACAGGGTACGCTAAGAGTTTTCCAAGGATTCTCTCAATTAACCTTTCCAGCAGGCCTCAAAGATGGGCTTTGCTATCATCATCAGCCTCATCATCATCTTTATTTCCATTTCAAACCTGAAGAACCTGAGGTTTATCCCACCGAAATATTTTATCCAATCTCTGTGTATCTAGCAAGTAATGGAGGTGGGATACAAAGCCAGGGAGATCTGAGATCACCCAAGCACTGGAGAAAGCCAACTTTTCCCCAGCACTTCAGAAATAACTACTCAAAGAAGCCTGGTGTTTTCATCCATTGAGGTGCTGGTTTCAAGTGGTTATTAATTATTCACTAAAGCAGTTTCCAGCAGGACCTCTATTTACCCAAACTTGGTCTAGTTGTTCTCTTTATTTTCTCATCTCTGGAAGGGCTTCATCTCTTTAAAAATACCCACCAGTTAGACCTTTCAGTGGTTTGGGCAGGAAAGCCTTCCCCCTTCTTTCTGTCTCCCTCCTTTGTGACCCTGGTGGTGCAGAATCACACAGCCTCTTTTTGCTAAGATGTATCCCAGTGGAGGCCATGGCCAGGCTTTGACTTTGGATGGCTTCCTGGGGAAGGCACCTGCTGTGCCTTAAGTACTGTGCCCCTCCCCCCACTTATACTTGCCCCACACTGATTCTGTTGGTGTTGCTCCAACAGCCCAGGTCACTCTCACCTCAGCATATTTGCATTGGATGTCCCCTTAGCCTTGAACAGCTGTCCCCCAAATCTTCTAGTGGCTGACTTCTCATCCTCAGGTCTCGGCACTAATGTTCCCACCCCAGGGGAGCCTCCATGATACCCATATCTGATATGCCTCCCCCTTCCCTGGTTCAGCATTTGCCATCTCTGTCCTGTGGCTTGATGAATTATTTTTTTCATGGCACTTTACACTGTCTATACCCATCTCACTAATTTTTAAATGCTTATTGTTTGTGTCCTCCATCAGAGTATTAGATCTATGTGGATAGAAACTTTGTTTGGCTTCTTCATTGCTACAATCCCTGTTCCTGTCACCTAGTAAGTCCTCAGTAAAGAGGGGTTGAATAAATTATCCCACTTAATCTTTCCAGCATCCCATAAGGCACACCGTGTACTATGCTTGAGGGCACTTGGGCACTCAGAAAGGTTAGAATAATTTGCCCAAGCCACACACCTAAAGACCAGAGTAGCAGGCCACAAGAGGGTTGCACTGGGGGACAGAGTGGACCACATGGCTAGGCTCTGTGGTATCAAAAGAATGGTGTGCTCCCTGGTTGCACTGGGAAGGTATGATTGGCTTATTTTAATAATTTTGCATGCTAACCAAGAATTGAAACCCGGTGCTCAGGGATACACCTGGTCCTTTTAATAAGGAAGGTTGTTTTTCTAGGGGACCTTATCTGCGGGAGCAGAAGGGGAAGGGGACTTGGGGGTGAGAACTTTGGAAGCCCTCCCAATTTCACTGGATGTCAAGGCAGCACATAAGACTGGACCTTAACGTTAGCCTTTTTATTGCACCGATGTTACAAACTGTGTTAATGGTAAGAGAGAAAAGAAGAGGATTGGCAGCAAGGAGGTGAAGTAGAAGTCATCGCTGATTAAGGCAGCCCCACATCAAAGAGGCTCAGCAGGCTCCCCCTGAGTGCTGTGCATGGTCCTTCCCAAAACACTCTGCAATCCTCAGACGATTCTTTCTTATTTCGGGATACACTGAAAAATTGACAAGGCTGTCTTTCTGGAAAGAACCTCAAGGGCAATATTTTAGGGCATTGGAGCTCATGAAGATGATGGCCATTGGCAGACCTGTGTCCTGGAGCCCATTCAACACTTACCCATAATGTCCATGGCTCTTGATAGTGTGATTTTAAACATCCATAAAAATCAAGCTTTATTGATGGGGAAAACATAATATCTCCTTGGAAGCGGGCCCTTTTTTGATACAAAGACAGTATATGCAATGTTCCAACTATAGATAACTGACCCAGGAGTCCTCTGGGGCTATCACGGCCTCAAACACAAACTCGTTCAAAACTGCATGATTGGCATCTATGTGGTGTCACTCCTGCCTGCATTTTCAGATGCTTGGATGGGACAAACATCAGATTCTCTTCAGGATGTGGGATGCAGAGATACAAGCAATTCTTCTCCTTTTTGCCTGTGGTGCTGTTTGCTGCTGCTGCTTATCTTCATTTTTTTGAGAGTGAATTCTTCCTGGACCTGAATATCCCCACACAGAAAAGAGGAGGTGAGTGCCGAGGCTGATAGTTCCCTGACCCGCTGGGCAAAACATGCAACCTTCACATATGTGAAAGGTTGTCCAGGGTTGTCTCCCACAAGCCTTTCCCTCCTACCTAACATGTATGTGAGTGCACACACACAGAGCTGTATGCTAACACCACAGACTGCCAGGTGGTAGGTGGGTCCAGCCTACCTTTTGCCACTTGCCACCTCACCCTTTCACTCCTGCAGGAGAGAACACGGGCAGGCATTACAACCCCTTCACCTCCCAACAGCACTTCTAGGATGTTGTTTCTACCTGTGCTGTTCTGCCTCCCATTCCTACCCTCTTCCACTGGCTGATCCATAGCCTGCCTTAGGATTTCATTCCTCACTGAGGTAGGTACTTTAATTAAACTTTGTATTTCCCACTCTATAATCCTCCACGTCCAGGGTCTGCCCCGGGGTGGATGGTACAGCCTCTCTAGCTGCCCGGTGTGACCTGATCAGAGTCAGCAGGGTCAAGACCACAGCAGCAGCTAGGATGATCCCACCTATCACCTCCTCCTCCTGAGCTGTTCTCCCTCTTCAGCCCTGTCTCCTCCATCTTGGTTCAGACCAGCATGAATGCCCCATGAACTATAATAGCAGCCCTTTAACCGACCCTGTCTCCAGGCTTGCCGCTGCCCGACCTGGTCTGGTGACATGGCCCCATCCTTGCCCTTGGGCTTCTTTCCTGGACTCTGCTCTAAACAGGGTCTGTCTCTGCCCTCCTTTTGCTGAAGCCCTCCTCAGAGACAGAGTCTTCAGGCCAAGGGGATGTTCCCACTAAGGCCCATGTCCCCCATTCCTTCCCTTACCCTCCTCCCCAAAACACAAATTCTAGAGTGCCATCTGGATGCCCAGGACTCTGCATTCCTTCTTAATTCACATTCCAGACCTGCTAAATGTTTTGCATTAGCATATAATGCAATGGGTTTTATCATGATCTCTTTACTCTTTGATCCTCTTCTTCCCACTGCATCTTGCGGGCCAAGACTTGTCATCCACTGGTGTCTCCCCAGCTTCCCAGATTGGGCTTCACACACAGCGAGCTCTTGGGGAACAAGCAGGGGAGGGAAGGAAGCAGGAAGGGGCCACCAGAGCTGGATTCTCTGCCTATAGGATCCATAGCACCGAGTGTCTGAGCAGCCCCAGTCCACAGACCCCAGTGATCCAAGGAGATTCTGCTCTGATCGTGTAGAGGGGGGTGGGGAGGTGGCTGTGGGGAAAAGAGGAATGAGTAAGATAAAGAGCATATAACAAGTAACAAGACATGTTTATATGGAGAGAATAGTGAGAAGAAGCCGTTACTAGAAGTTCCTGTAGAATCAGAAGCTTCAGACCCCAGACAGGCTCTGCCTTGAGCTTGCAGGGTGGCCTAAACTAAGCCTAAACTTCTCAGCGCTGCCTTTGCAGCACAAGAGTGGCCACAGACAATGCATAACTGAGTGGACACAATTATGTCCCAATAAAACTATTTATGAAATCGGACAGTGGGCCAAATTTGGTCCACTGGCCATAGTTTGCCAACCCCTGATCTCAGGGATTTCAAGCATTAGCAAAACTTATCTGAAAAAAAGTTGGGGATATAATATCCACTTTTAAACAGCTGAAGAGAGGTTATATGAAATTATCTTGAAAATTATAATGAACTTAAACACTAGGGAAGTGTACATTAGTTGTGGCAGCAGTAATGTTAATATGATAGTTAGTCCCATTAATGAAGCACTATGGGGCACCTGAGTGGCTCAGTCATAAAGCTTCTGCCTTTGGCTCTGGTCGAATCCCAGGGTCCTGGGATCTAGCCCTGCATTGGGCCCCTTGCTTGGCGGGAAGCCTACTTTTCCCTCTCCCACTCCCCCTGCTTATGTTCCCTCTCTTGCTATGTCTCCCTCTGTCAAATAAATAAATAAAA
>ML109701.1:1477-33236 GCA_003697995.1 Taxidea taxus jeffersonii | reverse complement strand
CTAAAAAAAAAAAAAAAAGAAGCACATTTATTAAGTACCCACTGTCTACTAGGTGCATCGCGTTCATTATTTTACTCAGTCCTCACAAAGATTTTGCAAAGAAAGAAGCGGTTACTCACCAATTGACTGATGGGGAAACTGAGGCTCAGAAATTTGCTCACACATTACAGAGTGTTAGAGGCGGGGCTGAATTCTAGTGAATAGCAGTTTCCAGGTCCAAAACTGTAGCCTCAGAAAAAGAAACATTAAGTGTGTGAGGGGTATAAATTTTAGATAAATAGATGAATAAATGTCCACACACAGACTATCCTCTGTTGTGTTTAGAGAAGAGGGCAGGACCAGGTAAGTGCCCGGTGGCTTTACACAATTACCCTGTGCTTGCCCTGGCATCTGGGGCTGGATGCTCTTCCCTGGAAAAGAGAAGCTTTTCCTGGGCAGGGTCCCAGATTTAAATCCTAAACAAGGCACGCTACCTACGGCAGACTCTGCCAGCGGTCTGGAGGGCCGGCCTTCTCTGCAAGGGATTTCCTGAGTCACAAGGCAGGACTCCAGAACTTTCTTGGCCTACCCCAAGCCAGGCCTGTCACAGCCCCCAGGAGAGGTGCGAGCAGCCGGCGCCACTTGAACACCAAGTCCCCTGCATGGAGGAGGCCAGATTTAGCAATCTGTCACACACAGCCCGCCTCATCGTGACACCAGGCTCGGAGAGGCAGGCAACGCAGGCAGGCAGAAAAGCATCTGTCGGCATGCCACGCAGACAGGGATTAGAGAATGGGGGAGGATAATTATGGCATTTGCTTTCCTATAAAGTGCGTGTCAGGAGGAAAGGATTAAGCTAATTGAAGAAATCTCCAGCACTTACGTCAAAGGTGGCTGCAAAGCGATTGCTTTAGCTCGCATCTCACCTGCTTCTGAGAGCCAGCTCGAGGAGCCTACCCACATCTCCACTTTGTCCCCAGCAACTCTTTGCAGAAATAGTTTGAGTTGGCGTTAGCCATTCTGCAAAAGAGAGAAGAGCTAAAAATAAGCACATATGAAGGAGGATCCCTGCCTTTTTTTTTTCTTCCAAAGCTCACATCAAGTTTCCCAGAGAAAGATGGAGAGCTGATTTTCCTGAGGTTTTTACATATTTGTGGATGTGAGACAGGGGACAGAAATGGCACTGAGTATGTGTACCACACAGGGACAGGCAGCGGCCTCTCTCAAACTCCATCTCCTTTCCATCTCTCTGGAACGTTGGCTGGTGCTCCTAAGGGCCATGTTGCAGGCAAAGAGAAAGCCCAAACTCTGGGATCATTTATCATCACTCTCTGCCACACTCCACCTCAGGTCCCAAACCTCCAAACCCAGAACCAACTGGAAAGGGACAGGCTTTTGTTTTCTGTCACACAAACGCAACTTGGTTTTTGAGTTATCAGGTGACAGATTCTGGAATTTGGAAAAGGGGGAAACAGAGAAGTTTCCTCTTTCTGTTAGTTCAACGTATTTGACTTTGACAACCCCCAAAAAGTAGTTGACAAGTGAACTGCTCTTTCCCAGTGAGCAAAATATCACATCTAAAAAATGTAGCCAGTTGCCTAATTTTTGCCCTGATGCATTCTTGGACTACCTTAAAAAGATTGACGACTAAATGAATCCAAAAATATTTGAGTGCTGAGCACCGGAAACCTGGCTCCATTCCGTGTCACTGCCTAGCTTTCTGACCTCAGGTCACTTATTTCAACTCGCTTTGGTTTCTTCATTTGTGAGATGGGGGAATAACGCTCAACACCTAGAGTCCTTGAGAAGGTTATAGGAACTGCCTCAAGAAGATAGGAAACACTCAAGAATGGCAGCTGTCCTCATTGTCATACCTGCCAAAAAAGGCATAACCATGGTTTTGTGTTCAGGTTCTCCAGAGAAACAGGACCAATAAGATGTAAATATGTATATACATAGTAAATGTAATATCAATATGCAAATAAGCATGTGTACATGTGGCTGTGTATAGAGAGAGGGTGGGGAGTGGCTTTTTAAGAAATTGCCTCATGCAGAGGTACCTGGGTGGCTCAGTCAGTTAAGCATCTGTCTTTGGCTTAGGTCCTGATTCCGGGGTCCTGGGATTGAGCCCCGAGTCAGGTTCCCTGCTCCACAGGGAGCCTGCTGCTCCCTCTTCCTCTGCTGCTCCCCATCCCTGCTTGTGCATGCTCACTCTCTCTCAAATAAATAAATAAAATCTTTAAAAAAAGGAAAGAAAAAAGGAATTTGGCTCATACAATTGTGGGGGCTGACAAGTCCAAAATTTGCAGGGCTGGCTGTCAGGTTGGAAATTCCGGCAGGAATTAAAATTGCAGTCTTGAGTCTGAAGGAGTCTTGAGTCCAAAGGGAGGCGGGGGGCAGAATTCCTTCATCTCCGGGGACCTTGGCTTTTTCTCTCAAGGCATTAAACTGATGGGCAGAGGCCCACCCAGATGTGGGATGGTAATCTGCTTTACTCAAAGTCTACTGATCTGAATATCACATTTTTAACAAATGCCTTCACTGCAGCACAGAGACTGGAATCTGACCAAACAACAAGGCACCATGGCCAAACCAAGTCAACACATGAGACTCTCCCAGGCATGGTCTCTCTTATTCCAGGGGAAACTGTACCTGACCAGGAGGTGAGAATATAAGGAACGAAATTTAGAGTAACAACACACCAATAAAAAGCACACTAGCAACACAAAAGCTGATGGTGAAGCTTTCCAAAGAAGGTTTGCAACACAACTGATGCCTCTTTCATCCCCTCGGGCCCATCCAAGTCACAAAGGAAGGCGCCATGATATGATGGAAAGCACTGGACGGTTAGAGCTAACATCCCAGGTTCTAGATCCTTCTGCCCCTTGGCGAGTATGTGGTTTGCAGGCGGCTCACTGACTGTCTAAGCCTCATCAGCTCCCAGTCATAACAAACACCTCTGTCCTGCCTGTTGCAGGGGGAGAGATGTGGGAATAAAATGAGGAAACCATTGGCAAGGCTTTGCAAGGAAATTGCTAAGTGTCCTCATAGAAGGCATCATCCTACAAGGAACATCATGCTCTGATTCATACTAAAGCAAATAAAAAGCAACTCAGTTGGGTCATAGGTGTGACCTGGCTCGAGTATTTTGGCGACAGAATCATGAATGTTTTCAATTAAAATTGTCTCACCTTCCTGGGCTCTCGAATGACTTTTTGGATGTGAATTTGATGACTGAATTGTCTGAACACTAATCCTTTTCCCCTATGTCACTACATTTTCACTGCATTTGATCAGAGCTCAAAGCGGCAGGTCCAAAACATGTTTGTTATGGATAATTCACTCATTGCAGAGATATTTTTGGAGCCCTCACCATGTGCTGCCCTGGGCCCTGGATGGACGGGGGGGTGACTTTAAGTCATGAGCCCAGTCATGGCACAGGGTCAGTGCTGGAAAAATGCCAGCCATTTACTATTCGTTCATATGCTATTATGCGACCATGTGTGAAAAAGAAAGACAGGATTCATGCTTTAAACTAAGGACAAGGCTGAGCCAACATGCCTTCCAACCTCTGCAGCTTTTTCAAAGTTACCAGACCTACGGCTCTGCAGCCATTCAATATCACTCTGAAGTCAGGGCACTGAAAGCCCAGAAGAGTGAAGCAATCGTTCTTTGGAAAACTTCACCATCAGAGGAAATTGTCCTGTGTTATCTCTTAGAACACTTCACACTTCATTGGGAAGCTATAGAGACAATTACCAGGTCATTAGTAAAGGTTATTATTTTTTTTAAGATCTAAAAGCATCTCTCACAGAATGACCTTAGCCAGCATTTCAGCGAGGGACAGTTGCTGTAGTGCAAAGAGGGAGAGGTGTGGAGTGGAAACTGGGGTACCTGCACTGGGTGCTGAATCTTCTCCGAACCTCAGTTTACCCAACTCTGTGCTAAAGCTAGGAGTCCCTGACCCATGAGCTGTTTGCAAGGCTGAAATAGAATGGATTTGGGAATAACACTTATACCACCCCTGGGCACTTAGAAGGTACTCCGTGAATGCAATTCCTTCCACGTACGGGCTCCATGCTGCCTGTATTTGGGGGTCAGAGGCATGAATGGATAAAACAGAAAGGACAGAAAGGAACACAGGATCTATCAGGATATGCTAGGTTGTGCTGCAGGAACAATCCAAAAACGTTGCTGAAGACAACCGAGTTCATTTCTCACTCACACCCCATGCCCATCAGGGGTTGGCAAGGGAGCTCTACTCATCGTGACAACTCAGAAACCTGACAGAACCCTGACAGAAGCTCCATCTTTTACATGATTCCAGGTTCACGGGGTGGGGGGAACAGGAACATGATGAATCATAGGCTCAATCTTAAAGTTTCTGTCTCGGGGGGATATACATTCATTCCACTCACATTTCATTGACTAAAGCAAATCACATGGCCACACCTGAGATCAATAGCATGGGGGTGTATTATGCTGGAGGTGTAAGCATTGTTCAACATATAGGATCTTGGACCGAGCCACTGTCCCTCTGTTATAGAGTGAGTAGAAACCTAGCAAAAGTTGAGGCTTTGAATATAATCTATGTTGTCATAACAATGCAAATTTTTAACCATAACTCCATAAAACATTCAACCTTTTGTTTAGTCAGTGATACGGTTACACACCTTCAGTGTGCCAGGCACTATTCTAGGCTCGGTGAACATGATCTGGTCCCTGCCCTTATGCAGCTTATTTTTTAGAAGCAAGTCAAACAAACAAGTAGGAAGTACGTACTGCCCTTTCAAAGTGTGATAAATGCTATAGAGGAAAAGCCCTCGGGGTGAGGCGATTGAGTTGATGAGGGTGAAAGGAGGGATTCAAGATGTGTACTTGAGGTGTTGAATGAGTTGAATGAGTTGAATGGTATTCCCCCCATTTCTATTCAATCCCCTTCCGCCAGCCATCCCCTTAAAGCTTTCTGGAAGGCAACATAAATGCCTCAAAATAATGCCAATGATAGTAGAAATTATTTCACAAACATAAGAGTTAACACCAACTCCCACCACCTCAGCTGGCTCTCCTCCTCCCATTGTGGACCTTTCCAGATACTTGGCAATGTCCCAGATTCCTGCTGTCCCAGAATCCCATGGGGACATAGAGTGGGACAGGTTAGATGAAAACAAGGCAAGAAGAGCCTCCACCAGGTCATGATGTAAACACTGGCTAAACCTCAGTATTCCTCAGCATCAGCACTTATCTGGAATATTCCATGTATTCAGCTACACCTGTGTGTGGACATTTAGGTCACTGGCCAGGAGCAAAGACAGAACTAGGGTATAGGTAGGTGGGTTGAGGGAGGGGTAGATAGCTTTCATTCGCTAAACATCTCCACTGGGCCAGGTGCTCTACAGACATCTACATTTCCTCTATTTATAACCCTCACAACATTCTCCTGAGGTAGATGCCTTTATCCCCAACTGGCAGGTAAAGAAACTAGAGCTCAGAAAAGTGAAATAATTTGTTCTAAGTCGCAAGGTGAGTGCCAAAGGCAGGATTAGAGAAACCCAGGCATGTTCTGCTCATCTTTGCTAACTCCAACTCTTAGATCTATCTCATGTTCTCCTTCTTTCTTCACCTTAGGAGCATCCATTGGCATCCACACTTCCTCCTGCAGGAGGTTCTCAAAATGCATAAGGTGGTTGATTATTATTTATTGAGCTCCTTTTATATTCCAGAAACAATGCTAATCACTTAATATTCATTATATACCATAATATCATTTCTCATTCATGGATGATATATATATATCACATCAAATCTATGAGGTGGGTCATTCTGATTCCACCTTTTTTGCATTAGAAAACAGAGGTTCTGGGGGTTTCTGGGTGGCTCAGTGGTTAAAGCCTCTGCCTTTGGCTCAGATCATGATCCCAGGGTCCTGGGACTGAGCCCCACATCAGGCTCTCTGCTTAGGGGGAGCATGCTTCCCCCCCGCTGCCTGCCTCTCTGCCTACTTGTGATCTCTGTCTGTCAAATAAATAAATAAACTCTTAAAAAAAAAAGAAGAAGAAAGAAAACAGAGGTTCTGGGAGGTATAAAACTCTAAAAGCCCTTCACTGTGCCACATTGTGTTCATAAATCCAAATTTCTTTTCCAATAATGCTACAACCTGTTGTCACTCTCTCCTACAACTTCCCATCAGGCAGACTTTCCACAGCTGAGCTTTTGTTCTCTTTCGGCTTCATCTGAGCATCTAACAAAAGGTATAGAATCCCTCCTCCAGGAAAAAATGCTCTTAAAACACGAGTGGGAAAATTTACATGCAATGATCTTATTATATTAGAAATGAATTTACAATTGACCCTTCAACTACATGGATTTGAACTGCATGGGTCCACTTATTTGCAGATTTTTCCAATAAATATAGTATAATGCTGCAAATATATTCACTTTTCCTTATGATTTTCCTGACATTTTATTTTCTGTAGCTTGCTTAATTGTAAGAACACAGTACATAATACATGTCACATACAACATATGTGTTGATTGCCTATTTATGTTATTGGTAAGGCTTCTGGTCAACAGTAGTTTATATTAAAGTTTTGAGAGGAGTCACAAGTGATACATGATTTTTGACTATGTGTGGGGTCAGTGCCCCACACTCTGTGTTGTTCAAAGTTCAACTGTACTTCACCTCTGTTCAATGTGGTTTTTAAAATCATGTTTCTAGGGACGCCTGGGTGGCTCAGTTGGTTGAGCGGCTGCCTTCAGCTCAGGTCATGATCCCAGCATCCTGGGATCAAGTCCCGCATCCGGCTCCTTGCTCAGCAGGGAGCCTGCTTCCCCCTCTACCTCTGCCTGTCATTCTGTCTGCCTGTGCTCGCTCCCACTCTCTCTCTGACAAATAAATAAATAAATAAAATCTTTAAAAATAAATAAATAAATAAATAATAAAATCATGTTCCTAACTTTAAATTGATTATTTAAAAACTATTAATTCCAAGAAGAAAAAAATGTAGTAACACAGAAGTCAATCCTAAACATGCTCAAAAGTAAATTTCAATTTTGAAAATGTAATGGTGCTTACCTTGAAATAGAAATTGCAAGTGCAATATACAGTTTGACATAGTCTATGAGTATTATCTTCAATATCCCATCAGTTTGACTTTTCCTTTGGAAAACATTCACTGCTAAGTCACAAAAGAATCAGTACCCCCGAGGCTTTCTGCCAATGAGAAAAGACTTGTGCCAAGGATCAACTTTATTCTCCAAGACAAGGTTTGAATCATGGATCCTGTTGTGGAAGGCAAGTAACAAAATATCTAATGAAGGAGGTTTAAACCCTAAGAATGTGTTTTTGCCCAAGTAATCTAAAGAAAGGGAGATCCAGTGTTAACTTAGTAATTCAACAATGTCAGAATTCTGGGTCAGCTTCTCTAAAATACTCTGGGCCTTCCCTTCATGGTCACAAAATGGCTGCAGTAGCTCCAAACAATAAATCCTCATAGGACATCACATTAAAAGAAATGTCAACAATTCAGAAAGGCATTGCCATTCGACAGATATATTACTTCAGTTTTCTTTATCTGCTCCAAGTCCCAAATAAGCAAGGTCAAATCCGTGGAACAAGGACTTCCCCAGACCTCTCTATGTATGGCTTCCTTTACTTGAAGGGTGAATAAACAATTGTGTAAGATATTTAACAAAAGATGGGAGGCCTGGGTGGCTCAATCAGTTAAGTGTCCAGCTCTTGATGTCAGCTCAGGTTTCAATCTCATGGTCGTGAGTTCAAACCCTACACTGGGCTACACATTGGGCAGGGAGCCTACTTCAAAAAAAAGGAAAGTTATTTAGCAAAAGGATTTTGTGTCAGAACAACACAAATTTAAATATAGTTCCAGCCTTTTAAAATCAAGTCTTTTGGGGGCACCTGGGTGCTCAGCTGGTTGAGCATCTAACTTGATTTCAGCTCAGGTCTCGAGGCTCTGCAGTCGGCAGGGAGTCTGCTTGGGATTTCCTCTCTCTCTCCTCTCTTTGCTCCCTCCACCATTCTCGCTCAAATAAATAAACAATTTTTTTTAATCAAGTCTTCTCATGTAAAACATTTGCATCGTCTGGTGTTTTTTTAGGATAGGCAGATATAATTTTGCCACATTAAAAACACACAGGCTTTTTAGGGGGTGTGACAGGTGGAGGTCCTTATCATGTTCATTGATAAAAATCAAAACAAAAGATATACATAAACTTAGACATCATTTCATTTCATTTTCCACCTTAAGCTGGGCTTAATGTGAAAAAGGCAGGTGTGCACATTCACAATACGGGAAGCTTCTCTTATCGACAGAAAGTCAGGAGAATCACTAACCATGACAATAAGATCCTTTCAATCCTACATTTGTTTGCAGTGAAACCACACATCAGAAACAGTTTTACATTTAGAAAGAACATGTTATTTTCACAAAGATAATTTAAAAAGTGACACAAAAAATATCTAAAAGAAAATATTAATCTTCCCACCAAGAGATCACTCATGAGCCACAGGTGAAGAAGCCCTTCTTTTCCTAGTGGGACAGAATGGTAAATGCTACTTCTCCAGTGTGACCTCAGAGTCCTGCCTCTAACAACACCACCTATGTGGGACATGCTAAGAGATTGGAATGCAACTGGTTTTCAGCCCTTTACTCATCACCGGGTAGATAAAACAGGTTAGAGAGAAAGGAGAGAGAGAGAGAGGATCTTTTTGGAGGCACCTGGCGGTGTGGAGAAGCATGGTCTGCAGGGTGACATGGGCCTGGGTCATGTGTTTAAATCCTGGCTTCCGTACTTTCTACCTCTGAGACTTTTATTAGCCCAATGATTCTCTCTAAACTTCAATATTCTTACTTTACCTGAAAACGTGAGAGTGATCATTCTCTTCAGTGAGACTGAGCATTTTTAAATAACTAAAATTGACACTGTGCTTATGACTTAAAGTGATCAAAGGATGTTTTATTGTGTAAGTGTGGCTAGTGAGCAAGGAAGAACAGCTTGAGTTTCTACCCACGGGCAGGGGAAGGACTCTCCTCTTCCCCACTGAGCATATTTAATGGCGGGGGAGGGGGAGAATGACAAACCCAGTGTACAATTCTACCCCCGTGCTTGTTCACAGTATCTGTCTCATGTACATGGAAATCCACACAAGATGTACATTGAGTCCTCACTACCCTCATTGGTATTCCAGCCCTCTTTAGAAGCAGCAGGATGAAGGAGAGCAATCATAGCCCCTACTCAGCCTCTTGTCATTTTCATGTACTTTATTTGCATGTGGTTTTGCTCATTATAATGTAATTAGCATGAGGGGAGGAGTACTATTACCAAGATAACCAGGAGAGAAACTGGTCCTACATAGGCTTAGCTAAAACCACTAACCTACACAACCCAGCCCCAGATGCATCCTTAACTCACTTCCTTTTGGGGATTGCCAGATTGTGGAGTCTCATGTATTTTCACTCTATCTCTTATAAGTCTTATTGGATATACTGAATATATTCATTTCTACATACATACACATATAGTTCTTTGGCGCAAATGACTGCATATGTGTATACCATCTTATGTATACCAAATATATTTTGTATACTTATTATTTAACCTAATAATTGTTCTTCCTCCCACAGACTGGATTAAGTCCTTGAACACTAGCTATCCATGTCCCTCTTGGTGCAAAGATTCTGACACATGTCTACCTTCATTTCAAAGAAACCTATTTCAGCATTTTTCCATATTCTGAATAGTACTTCACACGTTTCCTATCCCTCAAGATGTTAAAGAGATTGAATCACACTTCCTACGTTTCCAGAGCCCGTGGAAGTCAGAAATTGCCAGAGATTCTGTGGATTTGTAGATGACCTTAGGTTCTCGAGCTCTCCTCCAGATAGATCCCAAGTCTTCTTATGCTGCCTCCAATCTGTGCCTGGTGTGAAACTCAGTGCGCCCTCCTTGGATTCTCTCCCCATGGTCACACATCAGTTACAATGGAAAAGCATTCTCCAAAGATGCACATCATGACTCTTCTCCCACCCCCACATCCTGGGTGAATATGGAGAGTTCTCCTGAGGTCTGTTCTGCATTTCCCTGTCTTCTCCTCTCCAGCCCAACCCTTGGCCCTTGGTTTGGCTATCTGGGTCCTCCTTGAGTGTGTGGTGAATCAAAGGTTGGGGACTGCATTGGAAAGAGCAGAGATTTTTCTTGAATAGAGAGTCAAAGAAAAGAATGGGAATGTGAAAAGAAGGTGGTAGAGAAAAGAAAGCTAGAAACACCCTTCAGTTGAGTGCTAGAGAATATGGATCCTAAGATGGACCTATTTACTTAACACAGATGGACTTCTTCCTATCCATTGGGGACTGTTACGGGGACTTGACAGATGTGAACTGAGTTCATTTTCCTCACCCCCCTCATAAGGAGGTCCTATTATCATCCTCCTTTTACAGATGAGGGAATGAAGGCACAGGAAGATTTAGTGATTTCACAGCTTATGAGAGCAGCAGGGTCAACACTCAAACTCAGAGCATGTCCGAGTTCATGTTTTCAGCTCTGCTTTGTACTCCTCATGGAGTTTATTAACTGTGTTTCCTTTCATGATGACATAGACATTCAAGCACAGTTTGGAATTAGCTATCCATTTTGACATTACTTTTTCCATGACATCAACTCAAGACTGCGTCCTATGGGTCCCGGAATATATTTTTTTTAATTATTATTTTTATTTGAGAAAGAGAGACAGAGCTAGTGAGAGAGAGAGAGCAGGACCTGGGAGGAGAGGGAGAAGCAGGCTCCCTGCAGGGAGCCCAAGATGGGGCTCGACCCTAGGATCCTGGGATCATGACCTGAGCCGAAGACAGATGTTTAACTGACTGAACCACCCAGGTGCTCCTGTATTTGGCTTTTAAAAAAAGGACCTCAGTGCATCTTCTGATGGAGGGAAATGGACCCAGCTTCGCAGCCCCCTGCCTCCTTGACAGCCTCCTCCCACTTCCTCCCCCTCTCTGGCCTCCTTACCTCTTTCCTCTAGATTATTCTTCTGTTACACAGCTTGTATCAAGCTTCTCTCACATATACATGCCCAGACCCATGACGATAGCATTGCATGCCCTCCAACGGACAAACTTCACAGAAGCCCCTCTCCTTTAAGCAATCTTAAAAGTTTGCCTTTGGGAGTGCTTGGGTGACTCAATCGCGTAAATGTCCAACTCTTTTTTTTTTTTTTAAGATTTTACTTATTTACTCGAGAGAGAGTACAAGCAGGAGCAGAGGGAGAAGCAGACTCCCCACTGGGTAGGGAGCCCAATGTGGGGCTCCATCCCAGCACCCTGAGCTAAAGGCAGACACTTAACCGACTGAGCCACCCACGCACCCCAAGCGCCTGACACTTGGTTTCGGCTCAGGTCATGATCTCAGGATTGTGAGATGGAGCCCCACATTGGACTCCGTGCTCAATGGGGAGTCAGCTCAAGATTCCGTCTCTCACTCTCCCTCTGTCCTTACGCTGCCCCCACCGCGCTCTCTCTCTTTCTCTCTAAAATAAATAAATAAATCTTTTAAAAAGATAAAAATAAAAGTTTGCCTTTGGTTAAATTCTCTCTTTTCTCAGGTTTCTGAAAAGATGTCTGAGAACTCAGTTTTACTAGCATGTCATTAGCAGGGTGCTGACAAAGGGGAAGGGAGACTCGCCAGACTTATAAGGAGGAAGCATTTAGAGTCGCCCTTAAGAGTTGCCAGGGAACAATGCTCCCTCTTGATTTTCCTGTGTTATCCAGCTTCCCTTCACTTCACTCTTCTGAAAAGCAGAGTCTAGAAGTTGGTGCTTCCCAGATATAATTGCTTATGGTTGAATCCCTGAGCAGCCAAGGCAGAGATAGTTTTCAAAAATCCAGCTACTTTGATGTCGGTGGTGACTTGGACCCAGTGGAGAACGTTCATTCTTATTGCCAAATTGCAAAAACACCCTCTTGAGTTTCCAAAAATACCTCCTCATTGAAGAGTTCTCTGCCCCAGAGAGGCAGGGTGATGGGTCGAAACAGCTAGTGAGTAGAAGGCAGCTGGCCTGAGTCACACCCGGGAGAAGTTGCAGATAAATTTTAAGAGCCACTGTAAACTCAGGACCATATGGTGTCCAGGGGCATTTCTGTTTTAACAGATATATCTTGGGATCTTTGAAGGAATGGTTGCACTGCCAACTTGTCAATTAATCAACCCTCCCAAGGTCGCCAGGGACGCTGTGGATTGGGCCCAGGCAACAGGGGCCTGGAGGAACTGGCTTTAATTAAAGGATTTGTGCAGTAATGGAATCCTCAAATCCTTTGAGCAATGTTGCATGAAGTGGGCCTTTCAATCCCTGTGTGCATTTTCCATGGCTGCAAAGAGGTGACAAATATCCTGACCAAGCATTTCCAGGGAGGGTGTTGTTAACCCATTTAGAAACCCCTCTGAAGGACACACGGCCCAAGCAAATAAAAAAGAAGGAAAAAAAGGAAAGAAAAGGAAAGAAAAACATGGCGCTCCACAGCAGCAGGAAGGCTATCCATTCTCCAAACTCTTGCGATAAAGTTCTGACAGGGTCGTTACTACTTGAAAGAATTGCTTTGCAGACAGTAAGTGTTCCGACATGACCTGTACTTAGAAACTCACCAGCTACTTCCCCTTGAATTGTTAGCTATGATTTGAATGGGATCCTTGATCAATGAGAGTAATGGTCTTGCCGTGTGTGGAGCCCACAGACTGGGGGTCCTCTGGATGAACTCTGCCCTCCGATGGTTTTTGACAGGCAGGATATTCTTGTGGGGAATCAATCAACTTCTGAAGAAATCGGTACCGCGTGTGAACCCACTGAGCCCCTTCGACATCCAGCCCACCTGCCTGGCTCTTGAAGGTATTTTTTCTTCCGTGACCTTGATGAGACATTTCTCTGAATCTGTGCTCATCCTTTCTGTGTCATTTGGTGCATGTGAAAATCTTACACACACACATGTGCACACACACACACACCCCACACACTCTCACGGGTGTTTCAGCTTGCCGGCTGCCACACAGAAAACACAGTCCAATCTCTAGATGCTGACAGGAACTCCACCTCACTGCTGCTAATCACTACACACCTCCTACCAAATCCCACTGCTGAGTTCCACCATACGACTGGGTCCCAAAATCTCTTCAGAGAACCAAAATTTAATGTCTAAGCATCACCTTTTTATCAGGAACCATTATAAGACCATCTTTATGTGTTTTGATACACTGCTATCAACTGTTAATACATTGTTCAAAGTCCCTCATCTACATAAGCTGCAGGCTGGGTGACTCTGAGCTCGGACTCAGAGAGCACTTTGTTTTCTTTCTTGATAAGCAGATATATACGTACAACACACGTGTCTCAGCTCAGGCCGCCATAACAAGACACCACAGACTGGGTGACATAAACAACAGAAACTTCTCTTCTCACAGCCTGGAGCCTGGTAGTCTGAGTTCAGGGTGCCTGCATGGCCGGATTCCGGTGAGACCTCTCTCTTCCTGCCGCCAGACTCTGCCTTCTCACTCTGTGCTCATAACAGCAGAAACAGTGAGTTCTCTGGTGTCCTTTTTTTTTTTTTTTTCTTTAAAAAGATTACTTTCATTTATCTGAGAGAGAGAGAGAGAGAGAGAGCATGAGCAGGGGGGAGTGGGAGAGGGAGAAGTAAACTCCCTACTGAGCAGGCAGCCAGATGTGAGGCTCGATCTCAGTACCTTAGAATCATGGCCCAAGCCAAAGGCAGAGGCTTAACCAACTGAGTCACCCAAGCATCCCTCTGATGTCTTTTTTTATAAGGACACTAACCCAGTTAGATCAGGACCTTACCCCATGGCCTCATTTAACCTGACTGACTTCTGGGAAGCTCCCAACTTCCAAATACGGTCACATTGGGAGTTAAGGCTTCAACATACTAGAACTACTATATCAGAGTTTTAGACACAATTCTATTGGCATTTTTAATTTATATTTCCATGTACACTTTTTCCATATCCCCTTGCCCTTCTAACTCAGCACTTATTCTTTTATCCTTGTAATGATATGAAGTTCTCTCTTGTTGTGCATTCACTCCACATATGTAGGTGTGTTTTAATGACAAATCTTCCAAATAATATTTGGAAACTGATGGGAAGTAAGAACGATAAACACGAGAAAAGATTTGTGTTGCGATATCAGGAAGAAAGATGCCCTTTAGTTGTGTGTGATTGTTCATTTGCTTGTCTTGGCGATCTGATTAACTTGTTGCTGAAGGTCTTAGCTCGCAGCACCTATAGAACTAAAGTTGGCTTGTGGAAAGGTCCAGCTACAATGGTGGGTAATGCTAAAGAACAGATGAACTCTGTTTTCTATACTTTTCTCCAGGAAAGTTACTCCCAACAACAGAGTATTACAGATGGGTAATTGGATTCTTTATCAGCTGCTGACAAAATAACTACTCATCTTTGCTTTGAAAGCATAGATATGTGATCAGGGACTGGATTCTTCCCTCTTATTTATGTTTCACACCTAATCTGCTATGAGCTTCTGTTGATTCTATGTCCTTACTGTCCCTCAAATACATTTTCTCCTCACCATCTCTTATATCCCCTCCTTAGTTTGGGTCCTCACCTGCGTTTTTCACATACACTGTTAAAATAAACTCTGTAGTGGACAGTCATGTTTTGGGCCAGCCAGAACCCTTTCTATATATGTAATATGTCCTCCCCTCCAAAGAACAGAAGCCAAAAACTGGTCTTCCCAGCAACCTTTGCAGCCAGGACACAGGCATTGCCTCGGCCTCCAACTAAACATCCCCACAAGAGGCTTTACAACAGAAGTGATGCAATGTGACAGGTGCCACATGGAACTCACCTTGGCAAAGGTGATGGCAGAATCCTTCAGTTTCCAGGACAATGGCTCCGAAAACTTCGAGAAGGACAGACCAAAATTTCCTACAAAACCTGCTCTCTCTACCAAAATGACCATGACAAGGGTCTCCAAACAAGACAGAAAATTTTAGACAATAAGCACCTTACTCCAGCCAAGATTATAGGAAAATGCTACAGCACCATCCCAGCCCCTATCAGCAAAGGCCAAGAGCCCATCACTCTGGGCAGGCTGGAGCTAGGTAGGTGCCCCGACCTCCCCTCTGAGCAGTGTTTGCAAAGACCAGATAGGGAGCCAGGAGTTCATCCCCAGCAGATAATAATGTGAGGGAGAGAGGGAGGAAGCCCCTTGGTTGTTCCCCAGTTCATCCCAGTTCATGTGTTCTCTCCGTAGGTTCTTTCAAATTCCCCCTTTTAACAAATCTCCCTTTTAATTTAATTTGTTCAAAAAATGGTGTTGATCGGGACTCTACCTCTTAGAGTACGTTGCAACCACCCGCTCCCCCAGCCTTTCTTTCTCAAGTTAAGGGTCCCTTGCTCGGAGATGGCTTCACTAACCCACTGCCCCAAGTTGTACCTCTCCAGGCGCCTCAGAGTCTACTGGGCAGTCCTAATCACGTGTGTAATTGTGCATTCACCCATGACTGTCTTTCACACCAGCCAAGGCTCCCTGCCAAGAGGAAGCGTGTTATTGTTCAACTTTGCACACCCAGCAAGACACAAAGGACAAGGCACACAGTAGGTGCTCATTAGAGAAGCAAGCCTCTGACACAGCACCTACAGTCATTCCCCTGCATACCTGTCAGCTTTCTCATGATGACCAGTGAGCTGATTCAGGGCAAGGTGCACAAATATGGGAGGTCAGACTCCTCATAATAATGTGTCCCCAACTTCCGGTTCCCTAAGCCTGCTCTCCCCACCAGGCTAACTCCCAAGAAGGAAGTGCTGACTCTGATCTCCCCTCTTTGCTTAATCCATCTTGGGCAGAGAGCAGGGCAAGGAGGCGGCAGCACAGACTCGTTTTCCCCGGAGGAGGAATGGGGCTGGCCTCTGGGGCTGCACCAGGGATGAGCTGGCAGCCCATGTGATCCTGCTAGGATGCTAGACAATGAACTCTCGATGACCTGCAGTCATGAACTTCATGCCAATGTCGAAACAACCCCCTCCATCTTCCGGAATTCAAAATATCAGTGTTTTTTGTCGACCTTCATCATTTTAAATTGGTCACATAAGAAGTGCGTTGCAGTGGCTGTTGTTTTTAAGTGGGTGGAAGATGCTTTTGTGCTGAGACCTCTCCTTGGCCTGTTGCTCCCCGGAACAAATGTGGCAATCAAATTACCATCCCCTGGAAATAGCAGCCTAATGGGAAATGCTGACAGCTTCTAACCTGAACCAAGCAAATGGCATTGATAGAATATCTAAAATAAATGAATACAAAAAAAAAAAAAAAAGGAAGGAAGGAAGGAAGGAAGGAAAAAGAAAAAAAAAAAAGCCTGAGGTATGGGTTTCCTTAACCTGGCAGAACCATATGGCTGTGAGCCTTCTGTGGATAGGACAGCCAGAGACTCCCAGCATGGATGGACAAGACTTTGCTGACCCGTGTATGGTACTATGTTCTGCCAGCATTGGTCTAAGTAGCAGAAATGGCTCTCTGATAAGGACTGGGGATCAGAGAGGTGTCGGGAAGCAATCCAGTCCCCAGGTATCCCCAGCCACAGCCACAGGACTGTGCCTCCCAGATCACAAAGAAATGCATGTCTTCTTGCATGCAGGAGGTCTGGCATTTATAGAACTTTTAATCTTGTCCAAAGTTCTTTTTGAAGGAGGCATAACAGGTATTTGACATTCCATTTAATAGGTAAGGAAGCCAGCAACAAGGACACAGCTCATCTGAGTCTAGAGCTCAAACTTTCTGATTCCTAATCCAGTGTGCACTCCACCAAAATAAGTATTTGGCAATGTGAATAATAATAACGATCCTAACAGTAATGATGCCCAGCATTATGGATCACTCAGCACGGGATAGGTACTGTAATGGGTACTTCAGTGAGCATGAACCCATTTCAGCGAGGTAGGGCTGTCATAATCTCCATGTTATGAGTGAAGACACTAAAGCCCAGAGAGAGTAAATAACTTTTCAGAGGTCACACAGCTAGCAAGTGGCAGAACTCAGAGCCAGAGTGTTCAACCTCTATCCATGAGGCCTTCCCAAGATCAACCTTAAGAGAAAGAGTAACATTTATGTATTCTATTCATTCATTTTCTTATTTTAAAAGTGATTTACTTACACGCTTTAAAAATCAAGGGAGGTTCAGTCGAGAGACTTTTCCAGCAAAGTTTGGAAGAGTACTTGATAGCAAAGAAAAGTATATCTGATAAACATTTACATATAAAAGCAGGATACAAAACTATAAGCACACAAGAATTAAAACTACATAAAATAAGCATGAGAGAATAGAAAACTGTAAGAAAAGGCACAAGATATTATCAGTAGTTGTGTTGAAGTGATATGATAATGGGAGGTTTTTATTAATGTTCTCTATTTTCATGTTTTCCGTGTTTTGTTTTTTTTTATTTAAGGAAATGTGAAAAGCCTCCTCAAAACATAACTTGACTTATTGCTTCGAATCTGTGGCATTTGGGGAACCACAGAGAAAAAAACGGTGTTATAAATAGCAAAAAAGGTGGGAGCAGCTTGCGTTTTTCATTTTTATTGTATCTAAACTTCAAGGAATGTGTCTTGATTATACTAGTAAACATTTGTCCCCACTGGCTCCCCAAAGAAAGAGGGAGAGAGGGAGAGGAGAAAGAAAGAGAGAAAGGAGGGAGGGAAGGAGGAGAAGAAAAGGGAGACGCATTTTGTTGCACAGCAGAAACATTCCATTTCATTGCTTTGTTTGGGAACTACTTAACAAGACTACAAACACTAATCTCGCTGGGTAATTAAAACAGTGTAAATGTCACTATTCCAATCTTTGACATTTGGTTTGGGTCCTGACAGGGCACAATGAATTATAGAGAAGGAATCGCCCCGTTGCAAGCACACGTGTTAATAATCCTGGCACAAGGCTTTAATATTCCTCTAGATGTTTGAAAAACTCTGTGCAGCTAGATATATGTGGTTCCTTCAGCCCTTTATCACACGGTGCCTCGGGGCACCTCTCCTATTGCTGTTTTGCATTGTTGTGTGGCTGTCTTGAATCACTTGAACTTCCATGCGTGTCGAGTCTGAGTTTGCCCTAGACATGGCATCTTTCCCGAAGGCCCCGATTGCGGGCTCTTTCTTAGTAACCCAATGCCACATACCCCAGGGAAGGTCAACCACGCTTGAATACTGAGAGCAACTCCCAATTATTGATCACTTGCTATGCGCTGGGCACTGTACTTCCTGCTTCCCACTTTCTCTTTTCATGAGAAGCAGTGGGTGCTGTGGGTTAAGCAGCCAGCCCGCCGGCCCCAATCCCAGGTCCTATAACCTTGGACAATTTTCTCAGCCTCGCCGTTTCTCATCTTCAGCCTCTGTAAAATGAGGAAAGGATGGTATCTTCCTTCTTAGGGTTGCTTCTCCCACCCTGATTCTCCCCCCCCCCCCAGACTTTCCCATCTCAGTAGACCGCACCACTTCCCTCCTAATTGTCCAAAACCAAAGCATCATCTTTGATCCTCCTCTCGCCTCCTCCAGATCCTGTCATCCAACAAGTCCTGTCAGCTTTGAGTCTAGAATATCCTGTATCCTTCCGCCTGATTCCATCTGGGAGAACAGCGTTCTGCAGGTGGCCCCGCCTGGGTTAGGAACCCGCTTCCCCCACTTACTATGTGGTGCTGATGGGCAAAGTACTTGAACTCTCATTGGGATAACAATAGAACATACATCATAGGATTGTTGTGAGGACAAAATCAAACAATCCCAGCAAAGCACTGGAAACAATGCTTGAGCAGAGAAACCAATCAGGCAGAGTTAGTCCTCGCTGTGGGCCTTACAGCCAAGTCCTTGAATTCCAGGCTGGTGTAGGTTGCTGTTAGCCCTCACGGGGACTAGGCCGCAGCTTCCCAGAACTGCTTCAGTTCTCAGCCTTCCATCTTTTCACCACGCAGGAGCCAACAGCATCTTGCGAGTGTGTACATAAAACCAGCCCTAAGAATCTTTCAATGGCTTCCCGTTACACTTGGATAAAAATCCAAACCCTTACATCTGGCCTAGAAGTCTCTTTAGGTGACCCTCTCCACTCTGATCTCAGTTTGGACTGTTATCCTCCTTCTGCTATAATCCAGGCCACCTGCCATTTTTTTTCCTTTAAAGATTTTATTTATTTATTTGACAGACAGAGATCACAAGTACGCAGAGAGGCAGAGAGAGAGAGGAGGAAGCAGGCTGTCCGCAGAGCAGAGAGCCCGATGCGGGGCTCCATCCCACTATCCCAGGATCATGACCTGAGCCGAAGGCAGCGGCTTTAACTCACTGAGCCACCCAGGAGCCCCCACCTGCCATTTTTTAGTTCCTTGAATGTGCCATGGTTCAGCCTGCCCCAGGACTTTTGCATTTACTTCTGTTCACAGAACATTCGTTCTGGTCCTTTTTTATATTTGCAGATGTCCAGGGGTTATTTCTTTTACAAGTCCAGATTTCCTTATCCTGTCTGGAGTCACCACTCCCCAATCTCCAGTGACATCAGCCAGCCTCCAGTTCTTTGTAGCCATGTTTGATCATATCTTGTTTATTTGTTCACTGACTTATCTTCTGCCTGCCCAGCTGACATATAGCATGTTCCAGTTACTAGGGTGGCATAGCAAATCACCCCAAAGCTTGTAGCATAAAAGAATCATTTATTATGTTCACAGATTGTACAGCTAGGAAAGTCAGAGAAGGTGCTGATCTCTTAGGGCCTCAGATGGAAGACTCAAAGGCTGGAGGCTGGGAGGACTGGTCTTCCTTTGGCCTATTTTTCTGTCTCTGTGTGGTTTCTCTGTGTGATCCCTCCAGCATATCAGCAACAATGTGGCTGGACTTCTGTGCCAACTCAGGGATCATAAGGCATCTGTCTGGAAAGAGGGCCAGGAGACTACTGTCTCATCTTTTATGACCCAGCTTTGAAGGTATGTCACTTCCACTGGTCACAGGCCTGTCCCATTCAAGAGGAGGAAACATAGACCCCACCTTTCCATGGAGGATTGCCTCTGTCCTAATATGAGAAGAGAATATAGAATATGCATACAATGAGTATTATTCACCCTTAAAAAAGAAAAAAATCCTGCCTCTGGTGACAACATGGACAGGCCTGGAGGATGTTATGTTCAGGGACATCAGCCAGACCCAGAAAGACAAATATTGTATGATCTCACTTACATGTGTAATCTTAAAAACTCAAACTCACAGAAGCTGAGAGTAAAATTGTGGTTGCCATGGGCTGAGGGGAGGAGGACATGGGGAGTTATTGGTCAAAAGGTACAACATTGCAGTTATACAAGATGATTAATTTCTAAAGATCTACTATCCAATACTCTCTGTAACAAATAACACTGTATTATATACTTAAAATTTGATGAGCTCTTATGTTAAGTATTCTTACCACAAAAAAATAGTAAAAATAATAGTAACAGGGGCAGGAGGAAACTTTGGGGGGTGATGGATATGTTGATGGCCTTGATGATGGTTTCGGGGATGTATACTTATTCTCAAACTCATGGAGTTGCAGGCATATTAAATATGTATAGCTTTTTACATCTCAACCATACTTCAATAAAGTGTTTTTTTAAAATAGACATGTATTCATAATTTGTATTGCTTTTGTCATTTGTAAGTGTAAATGTATTTACCAAAAAATAAAATTAAAGTTAAGTGAAAAGAAAAAGGAGGAGGAGGAGGAAGAGGAGGGGAAGAGGAAGGAGGAAAGGAAGGAGAAGGAGAAGAGGAGATGTGGGGTGGAATACCAGCATAGCTGTCTTTGAAAAGATGGCCTGCCACAGAGGATATGAATAGACATCTTTCCAAAGAAGATATACAGATGGCCAACAGACACATGAAAAAGATGCTCAATATCATTCATCATCAGGGAAATACAAATCAAAGCCATAATGAGATACCACCTCACACCTGTCAAGAGTGGCTAAAATCAACAACACACAAAATAACGAGTGTTGGTGAGGATGTGGAGAAGAAAGAACCCTCAGGCACTATTGGTGGGAATGCAAACTGGTGCAGCCACGGTGGAAAACACTATGGAGATTCCTTAAAAAACTAAAAATAGAATTACTATATGGTCCAGTAATCTCACTATGGGGTATTTACCCAGGGACTAAAAGATGAGGCAGTATATAGACCCAATGGAATATTATTCAGCCTTAAAAAAATGAAATCTTTCCATTTGCAACAACATGAATGGATCTGGAGGGTATAATGCTAAATAAAATAAGTCAGAGAAAGACAAATATCATATGATTTCGTTCATACATGGAATTTAAGAAACAAAACAAACCAAGAAGAAAAGACACAAACAAAACAACAGATTCAACTACAGAGAACAAACTGGTGGTTCCCAGAGGGGAGATGGGTGGGGGGATGGGTGAAATAGTTGGAGAGGATTAAGAGCACACTTACTGTGATGAGCACTGAGTAGTAATAAAACTGTTGAATCATTATTCACTGGATGTGAATTACATTTGAATAAAAAAAATAAATCAATAAAATGGAGCACCAAGTTTAAGTAAATAAATAAACTAAAAAACAAAAACAAAGACAAACAAAACAGAAAACCCAAAAAAACAGAAGAGAAAATACAGCCTGCTGAAAAGCTCCAGGAGGGCAGTAACCTTGCCTTGCCCACACTGTACTCACTGCTCTAGAACAGTGCCTGGAACATAGTAGGTGCTCAGTAAACCTTTATTGACTCAAGGAATGAAATGCTCCATGATATAAATATATCATCTTCATTTTACAGATAAAAAATATTAAGACTCCGTGAAGGGCTCAGGTAGACACCCAGGTTTGCCTGCCTCCAACAGCTGTTTCTTGACAACTGATATCCTCCCTTCCCTCCCCAGTGTGGAACACTGAATAAACAAATAAAAGAATAAAGGATTGAATTATTCTATTTTTTCCCTAGTGAAATTATTCTGATATCACTGGTTAACACTCAGACTCTATCAAGTCTTCTGATTCCCTTACCAGATTTTTCTTTCCCAGATGTTTAGTACTGATTCTTTTTTTTACTTTTCTTTTCTTTTTATTTTTTTTTTAAATAGCCTCTATACCCAGCACAGAGTCCAACACAGGGCTTGATCTCCCGACACTGAGATCAACATCTCAGCTGAGATCAAGAGTTGGCCATTGCACTGACTGAGCCACCCAGGTGCCCCAGTCCTGATTCTTAACACTGATATGTACCAAGCATCTTTATTTTCAGTAGGATCGTGTAACATCTGTTCTTAGGATACTTAAGAATACAGCTTCCAGGGAAAATCCCCAGAAATGGTTAAACAGGACTTTCAATGAACTGCAGCCAAGGGATGTCTAAGCAACCTTCAAACTGAAAGCATCTGAAGGTTCCTTTTATTGTCACTTTCAGAAGGCAGGGCCTTTCTGTAGGCTACTTTCTGCTCTTAGCTGGTAGTGGGCTGGCAAGTCTGGGTCATGGTTCAGAGGAAGAGCGCCACCTACTGATGACCTGCTCCACCTTCAACACCACTGAAGCGAAACTAAGACCACCCTGTTACCGTTCAAGGGGTGCGGAAGAGCCTTCTCAGCAGAACAATGGAATCTTAGTCTTGACTTCCAAATCATGTATTTGCACTAACAGTGAGACCAACAATATCATAGTACATTTAATATAAGACAGGTCAATGTGGTTCTGTGAGAAAGGATAATGACTCCAGCAGGAAAGGTTCTTTCCAAAATACAGACTGCATGCTTCTGGCAAGCCTCCGCATTGAATGTTACCTTATTAAGGAGAATAGTCCTATAGCATATTTAATACCATTCTAGCAAAGCATTTGCCAAATTATTCTTTTCAGCAATGAGATGGTACCTTCACTTCCACTTCATGTGTTCCTGAGAAATTCCAATGCATAACATAAGTCAAGAAAAATCAACTTCAAATAGTTCTGGGTTCTGCTAGGAAGCTTGTAGCTACAAGTAACAAGCCATGGCAACTTCACTAAGTAAATCGTTCATATAACATGATTCCATCTATGTGAAGTTCTAGAACAGGCAAAACAAATATATGGTGATAGAAATTAGAACAGTGTCTGGGACAAGGGATGGGAGGAATTAATTGCAAAAAAAGACACAAAAGAAGTTCGATGGTAATGAAAATGCCTGTATCTTGTGGCACTGAGGTTACTCAGACATACATGTTAATCAAAAATCACTAGAGGGTGCAATTTAAGATTTATGCATTTTACTTATTTACATTTCTCCTAGAAGAGAAAAAGAGAGATGTAAATAAATATTGAACTCTAGGAGCACCTGGGTGGCTCAGTTGGTTGGGCATCTGCCTTCTGCTTGGGTCATGGTCCCGGGATTCTGGGACTGAGCCCCTAGCCAGGCTCCCTGCTCAGCAAGGAGCCGGCTTCTCCCTCTGCCTGCCACTCCCCCTGCTTGTGCTCTCTCTCTCTCTCTCTCTCTGTCAAATAAATAACATCTTTTTTTAAAAATCTTGAACTCTAATTAATGACTTATAGACTGAAGTGTTTAGGAAAAAAGTGAACTGATGCCTGCAACTTACTCTGAAGTCCCCTAAAAAAAACAGATGAATTGACAGATACACAGAGAGATGGATAGATATGTGAAAAAAACAAATAGGGCAAAATGGTAATCACTGTAGGATTACGGTGTATATGGGTGTTCAGCATACAATTCTTTCAACTTTTTCTGAATGTTTGAAAATTTCCATACAAAAGTCAAAAGGGAAATGAAAAAATAAAGAACAAGCCTAATGGAAAAAACACACATACCCACCTTCGGGCTGAAATGACCTAAGAAAATTTCAAGTTTGGGTTTCTTAGAGCTGGAATTATCTCAGTTGTCTTAGTAAGAAGGACAGATTGGGTAGTTCGGATATCACTAATTAACTTTTCTGAATGAGAAATTGTTTTAATTTGAGATGCCTCTGAGCTTCCTGGCACCTCCCTGGAATAAAGGTGGGCTCCCAAATTAAGTTAATGAGGCAAAGGAAGAGGATACTGCTTTACTAATTATGTGTACCTTTCTATAACCTCTTGGCTGGCAGAAATGTTTCCGAGAATGGCAGGGAGGCTGCCTGTACCATATCCATCATGGTCCTAGCTTTGTACTTTTTTTTTCAGTGAGAATTCTACCATCACCACTACCCCTTACCTTCAGCATGGAAAGAAGCTGCACAAAAAATTCTTATTTAAGAGAGCCAGCATAGTTTTTTAAGGCATCAAATGAGTTAAGCGAAGATGAACCAGAAGTAGGTGAATTAAATTTCCCCTCAAGTCCTATAGAAATCCAATAAATAAATTAAATGCATGTAGATTTAAAAATTAAAGGCCGAGAAGGCTTGAGGCAAAGTGCATTTGACATTTGAAATAATAGAAACTTGAGTGGCGGCTTGTAGCAAGCTGTGCGCTTACCTGGTGTAATAAGGGCCCTTGGCCACCGGTCTGCCTGACTCTGTGTTTACAGAGCATAATGGCCTTGCAAGGACATTCAATACAACTCCCCATCGCAAGGTGTGACTTGAGGGTCATCATTTAGAAGACAATGGGAGCAGCCTCCTGCTCAGCCCTCCACCCAGAGGGGCCATGGTTATCGAAGTTCTGAGTTTGTACAGTTATCTCTCCTTTTGGAAGGATTGGCCTGTAGCTCCAAAGCACGCTTGCAAAAGGGTCTGGCAATGTGTTGGGAGAAACTGAAAGATGCTCTTTCATGATGACCCAGTCATTCCACCTTGAGGAATTTAGCCTCAACCAGGAATTCTTTTTTTTTTTTTAATTTTATTTATTTATTTGAGGGAGAGACAGAGGGAATGGGTGCAAATGTATGAGCCAGGGAGGGGCAGGGGGGAGAGGCAAGCAGGCTCCAGGAAGGGCTTGAAGATGGGCTCTCTACAGGGCTCACCCTGGGCCTCGATTCCAGGATCCTGAGAAATCACATGCCCCACCGACTAAGCCACCTAGCCGCCCCGCCTAAGCAAGGAATTCTAAGATGTGACCAAAGCTGTGTACGAGGGTATTTGTCACAGTTATTCAACATAGTAAAAATTTTGAAGCCATCAGATGTCCAACAATAGGGTGTTGGGTAAATAACTGTTTCACGTGCTATTTAAAACAGTAGTTAATGGAACTGGAAAGTATTATGTTAAGTGAAATAAGTCAATCAGAGAAAGACAATTATCATATGATCTCACCCATATGTGGAATTTAAGAAATAGAAGAGGATCATAAGGAAGGGAGGAGAAAATGAAACAAGATGGAATCAGAGAGGGAGGTAAACCATAAGAGACTCTTAATCATAGGAAACAAACTGAGGATTCCTGGAGGGAAGGAGGATGGGGGAATGGGGTAACTGGGTGATGGGCATTAAGGAGGGCACATGACGTAATGAGCACTGGGTGTTATACAAGACTGATGAATCACTGAAAATTTCAATTAAAAAATATATAAAAGTATATGAAATACTGTTAAAAATAAAAGTCTATTTTATCATAAAACATAAATAAATGAATAAATCTTTAAAAAAATAAAACTGTAGTTAAGACAATAGGTTGGGGCGACTAAGTGACTCAGAGGGCATCTGGGGGGCTCAGTTAGTTAAGTGTCTGCATTTGGCTCAAGTAACGATCTCTAGGTCCTGGGATCAAGCCCTGTATCGGGCTCCTGGCTCAGGGGGAGGCTGCTTCTCCCTCTCCCTCTGCTCCTTTGCCCTGCTTGTGCTCTCTCACTGTATCTAAAAAAAAAAAAAGAGAAGACATAAGCATGAGTTTGAGCGCGGCTTACCCACTCACTTGCTTTGGCACCTTGAGCCAGTTTTATATGTAACCTTGCTGACCTCTGTCTCCTCATCTATAAAATGGGGATGATAGCATTACCTAAGGGGCCAATTAGAAGGATGAAATAAGACAATACGAATAAAGCCCTATGTATTGCTTGATCGCTCTTAAATACTTAGTATTTATAATACTTAGTAGTTAAATACTTAACTACTGACATTGTAATTTTATTATATGTATATTATAGTATGTACATATATGTATAGTACAGTTTTATATAACCATTACAAATTATATTATTTAAAGAATTTTAATAGTATGAAAAATGCTTATAGTATGTAATTAAATAAAAGAAACAGTATAAAACTACATAAAATATAACTCCATTTTATTAAAATAAAAAAAAACTAGAGGGTATCATCAAAAATGTTATTAATGACCATCATGCCTGATAGGAAGAATACAGATGATTTAAATTCTGTTTTTTGGGACGCCTGGGTGGCTCAGTTGGTTAAGCAGCTACCTTCGGCTCAGGTCATGATCCCAGCGTCCTGGGATCGAATCCCACATCGGGCTCCTTGCTTGGCAGGGAGCCTGCTTCTCCCTCTGCCTCTGCCTGCCACTCTGCCTGTGCTCGCTGTCTCTCTCTCACAAATAAATAAATAAAATCTTCAAAAAAAAAAATTCTGTTCTTTATCCTTTCTTCTATTTTCAAAACGATTAACCTGGATTACATATTACTTTGTGTAAATGCCTTTCAAATAACATCTATTAGATTACTTTAATAGAGATGAAAACAGAACAAAAACAAAATTTAAAAAAGACCCATTATCTTAACACCCATTTTTTTAAAATAACAGAAACATGGCTAGAAAATTGAAAGCATGGAGGACAAAACTAATGGTGGAACTTCCAATCTGCTTACACCCTCTGTCTGTCCCCCCCCCCCCCCCCCGACCAAGGTAAGTACAGTTAATAGCTTCCTTCAAGCAGGAAAAAAAAGAAACCAGTGATCTATCAGTGTGAACAGAGCTGTCTCATGCTTTCAGCTTTTCAGATTGTGTTTGCATTCTATTCTAGGCAAACTGGTGCGTTTAAAGCCCCTTACCCCTCACTCCATCTGCACCCCTCCCCCCCACCTTCAGACACAGCCTGAGTTAGCAGGTCTCTTGGTGGGTGCTCGCACGTCACTTCCTATGCAACTACTTACACAACAACCTTTTCACATGCAACATAGATGCGGCTGGGGGGCTTTTCTTCTGGATAGAAATGGTATCACACCATACACATGAGCTGAACCGCAGCATAGTTTTCTACAGTATGGATATACCATAGCGTCCTTTGCGTTTCTCCTATGGGTGGATATTTAACCTCTCAACTTCCATGTATTATTTTTATAATCAGAATAAAATAGTCATTATTTTTAAGTTTCCTTTCCACTAAATGTAAAATACATACACATGTTGGTTTTTTTTTTTAAGATATTTATTTAAGAGAGAGAGAGTGTGTGCATGGGGAGGTGAGGGAGGGGCAGAGGGAGAAGGAGAAAGAGAGAATCTCAAGCAGATTCCTTGCTGAGCACAGGGCTCGATGTGAGGGCTTCATTTCACAAACCTGAGATCATGACCTCAGCCAAAGCCAAAAGTCTGATGCTTAACCAACTGAGCCACCCAGGTGCCCCTGTAGACACACATTTTAAATGAAATGTTGGAAGCACAGAATTCAAAGTTCATATGGCTTACTTGAGTGGTTTTACGGTGTTCATCCTAGTCTGGACCCTTTGGATAAACCTAGCCTGTGCAATCTCACCCATGCTGGGCCTCAAAAATCAGCTCTGCATCCCAGGAGCTGCTCCAGATTCCCTCTAGTCGCACCCCACCACCTTGAGGTTTCTCTTCCCTGCACACCTGCCTACTCCCCTATAACCCTATAACGTATAACCCCATTCCCCCATCTCCTCCTAGCTAGCAGGGAGCCAACCCAACTTTGGACATGCTATCTCAGCTAGTCACTGATAGACAAGAAGGAAAG
The DNA here is from genome assembly GCA_003697995.1 of Taxidea taxus jeffersonii. Taxonomy (NCBI): domain Eukaryota; kingdom Metazoa; phylum Chordata; class Mammalia; order Carnivora; family Mustelidae; genus Taxidea; species Taxidea taxus. The sequence continues at coordinate 5,385 of ML109701.1, read as the reverse complement.
GTGGTCAGGAAAAACAACTTTTTTGCCTGTTTTTATGCCTTAACAATAGAAAAATTGATAGCTTGGTGCAGGGTGTTGTCATGACACACACCCAAGGACTGTGGCTCCAGTTTCATGGCCTGCTTTTTAAGCCATCACAGGTTTTCTGTCACTACATGAGTCTTTCCAATCTCTAATATCACCTACCTTACTGTCCACTATCCAATTAGTTAGTGCTGAGTCCCAAGTGCCAAGAAAATAATTTTGGAAGCTACAAAGGTGAAAACCATGTTATGTAATAGGAAAACAACTGGAAGCAAAGAAATGAATCAGGAGAAGGTATTTTTATTTAGGAAGGTTAGCCATGGTTACTGATCATGGAACTGACTGGAAGCATGTAGATCAGAAGCCTACTTAGATTTTGAGAGACCAGTATTGCCAAAGAAGCCATAAACTAAGGCTTTGTTCAAGCTTTAAACCACTAGTTTCCAATTGGACTGATTTTGCCCCTGATGAACATTTGGCCTGTCTGAGACATTTTTTGGTTGGCACAACTGGAACAGATATCCCTCTACCTACAGGCACCTAGTGGTAGAGGCCATGAACATTCTACACTATAGAGGCTAGACTGCCCACAACAAAGGATTATCTAGTCCAAAATCTCAATAGATTAACAGACCACAGAAAACCATAGAAGAGGGAGTTTTTCCCAAGGAATTTTATTTTGGTCTAATCAAGAAAGTTCTGCTGCTTGACAGAGACTCTTGCTTGGCTGGATTGTACAATTGTACAATCTATGGACTATGGACCAGTGACTGTGCTATGACTCCCATTCTGTGCTTTTCTGAATGAGCATGTTCACTGCCTTGTCCTGTCCCTATTCCAACATGGCATATGCCATATGTGGAAGATGCTAGCAGATAACTTGTCTTTTTAGTTCACAGGTCAATGAACATGAAATATTGCATCTGGATTTTGAGATTTAACATATCACCTCGATACTCAGGACATTGAGCTAGACCCAGTAACTTGATTAGGCTTTGGATAGTCTTCCTTAAGGGGTGAGGGGATGTCAGTGTAATCTATGCATGGGAAGAAGGGTGTGAAGGTTATTTGGTGATTAGAAGGTCATATTGCAGAGAGACCCCTGAGCCCCAGGCTAGATGATATTTCTCAGTCTCCCTTGTGGTTTGGTGTGTCTGTGGACTAACGGCTAACTACAGGTTCCACTTCCTGGCCTGACCCATTTAAGACCTCCTGCCAAACCCTTTTCCACTCCCACCACCCTCCTCCAGGTTAATGCAAAGGAACATGGGGAGCTTGGAAACCAAATATTGAAGACAGCAGAGTCACAACACAGAAGGAATTTGGGTCCCAGACACACTGGTTGATAAAGAGCTGCCCATTACTCAAAAATACCTGCCTATGGCTTTCTATGAACAAGAAATAAACTTCCCTTATTTTAATCACTGATAATTCAGGTTTATCTATTGCAGTGGCTAGCATTACCTTAAGTAGTACACCTAAAAAAGGGAATCTAGTCCAACCAAAGCCTGATATATGCTAAATTTTCCCAGTATAGCTGATTTCATTTTATGCCACAAGTAATGGAGAATCAACACTCAGATTAACCCTCAGGATACTTATAATTGCTTGTTCAATGTCTCTCTCCCTCAGTAGATCATAAACTCCACCAGCAAATGTGTCTCTATTTATTGTTGTTTCCCTCAAACCTAACAGAGCCCCTGGCACACTCTAGCTAGTCAATATAGTTTCACTCAGTGAATTAAGTATCTTCATATTCTTTTAAATGCTAAGGAAGATTCTAAACCACTGATAACAATAGATAGCACTAATTATGTGCTTATGAAATTATGGGTTCTTTCACTTTATTCAATATCCAACAAATGTTCGCTGAGTGCACTTTAGTGTTGCAGGCTCTGGGATTCACAGGTATACAAACAGATGAAAATTCCTGTCCTCAAGGAGCTTATAATCTGGAGGACTTAAATATTCATGGTTCTTTCTTATTATACACAAAAAGCTATGTATCTTGTCTGAGGACTCATAGTAAAGAAAGGGGTGAGGCATGTGACTCCAAAGCCAAAGGATTAACAGGAACAAGGGCTAAGAAGCAACAGTGATGCCTTTTCCGGGGAGATTTGTGACAAGAAAACCCAGGTACTGTCTGGCTGTTTTTGTGACAGTGAATCCCATATCCTCACTTGAGCTCCATCTGGAGGACTATCAATCCCCAGACCCTGAGTTGCAGAAGGTCATCCTAAAGAGGAGAGACGTGAGGAGGTCTTGGCAGAAACTATGAAGATACTGGGTGCTTTGGTGAAACTGGTTCTCCCAACCCACACACTGACCTCTTCCCAAAAATGAATTTTGAGAGCTCTCTAGCCAACTCACCTGGGCATAAGGGAGGGTGTTGTGGGCTAAATGCTTGTGTTCCCCCCCCAAAAAATTGATATGTTGAAATCCTAACCCCCAAAGTGATAGTATTGGGAGGCAGGGCCTTTGGGAGCTGCTTAGGTCATGGGGGAGAACCCTCATGAATGGGATTAGTCCTCTTATAGAAGAGACCATATAGAGATCTCTTTCCCTCTGCCAGATGAGAAGACAGTGAGAAGATCCAGAAGAGAGCCCTTACCAGGCACCAGACCTGTCAGCACCTTGATCTTGGACTTCCAGCCTCCAGAACTGTGAGAAATAAATGTCTCTTGTTTATAAGCCATTCCATCTGTGGTACTATGTTACAGCAGCTGGAGCTGACTGATACAGAGGGGCAACTCTGGTTTTGTCGCACATGTTCCAGTGGGCAATCAACAGAGCTCAGTCATTGGAGGGCAGCTCCAAAGGATTGACTCTAAGAAAAATATGAGGCTGCCTCAAAAAACAGAGGAGCCTCAAGTTCAGAAGCAGCCGCAAGGGTTCCTGCAGGCCATCTGAGGGTCCTGGCCTGCTCCAGGTACTCAGTTTTTACTCCTCCAGCCCAGATCCCTCCCCTTGGCTTCCCGGCCTCTGCACTCTTTGGCCAGTTACTTCATACTCGTTAAATCCTCCCCTTATTGTTTAAGCTGGCTTGAGTTGCTTTTCTGGTATTTGTGAACAAAAGCCTACTCATATACCTTTCCTTCTTTTTTCCCTCCATTTTGCCTTGTTGGGTTTTTAAGGGTTGAAAAGTGCTGATCAGGGAACCTGATTACATTACTTTGGCACTCTTTCTACTGTTGGAACTGTGCCGGAAGCAGAGAAAAAGGCAAGGGGGCCTCTGTTCCAGACACATATGAAATCCAGACATACTTCAACGTCCACCTTAGGTTCGCACCAGACATTACCCCAGACTTCCCTTCCAGCTACTCTGGGTGGTGTCCAGAGAGAGCAAACGTCACTCACACACCTAGATGGAAGGGCAAGAGCAGAAGCAGGAAGAGCCTGAAGCAGAAACAATGTAAAAAGAGAAAACAAGAGTGATCACCCTTACCTGCTTCATAAGGTGAATCCTGATTGTTGTTAGTGCTGGAGGGGACCTCAGACATCCAAGTTCATCCCCATTATTTTACAGATGAGGACAGGAGGCTCAGCTGTGGAGGGGAAAACCACTACCCAAGCTCCCACCAGAGGTGGGAGGAGCTGCATCCCCAGCATTTAGGTTCCTAATTGAGGACTTCTGCATGACTCAAATCTACCACAATCAATGGAGATACCTGGTCCCAGACTGTTGAGCATTTCCTACATTGCTTCTGAATGCATAAAGATGGATAAGGTTCGGGACGCCTGGGTGGCTCAGTTGGTTAAGCGGCTGCCTTCGGCTCAGGTCATGATCCCAGCGTCCTGGGATCGAGTCCCACATCGGGCTCCTTGCTCGGCAGGGAGCCTGCTTCTCCCTCTGCCTCTGCCTGCCTCTCTGTCTGCCTGTGCTC